>QXVZ01030425.1:0-30263 GCA_008931825.1 Phallusia fumigata
ATTTCTGCACAAGTAACTAACTAGTATTGGCCTTAAAGTGGTAAGAGAAAGGGTCAACACTAATTTTGTATCTCTGGCTTGGGTGTAGATGTTAAAAGCTTTGTGACCCCTCATTATGAGACCAGATGAGTTGGCGGCTTAGGTTATTTGGAAATCCAAAAGATTTTCAACTTTCACTTGAGATTGAAAGAGCCTTCGAAGCAGGCAATCTTTATTCATAAATCAGTGTCATTTAAAAAAAAAGCTTAAGTTAAAACGTGCCCCAAGTGTGTTGTGCTTGCAAACTGTATTAATAGGCATTCGGTCTGATAATGTTGTTATAACTGTAATAAACCCGACGATTTCTTTTTTCACTGCTAAAAACCATTTCGTTGAATTTCGCTCAGTTACCGTTCCGCTTTAGGTTAAAAAAATTCAAGTCATCATGCACTTCTAAGGTTTCTTTCTCTCATTCCAGTTGACCACTCAACCGTCGCCTTAAGCCCCCGCAGTTTTACGAGAGCCGAGGAATACGTTCTCATGATTGAGACCGAAGAGTGGGTACAGGAACTCACAGACTACATGGAAGGAAGATCGAACAGCCTCACGAACCTAAAAGTACAAAACATTTTCAATTATTTGGTAAAAATTTAATGGCTATTGACTCAGTCGGTTATCTGCGTGTGCCTGCGGATCCAGTTGAGAAATGCCGAAAAACCTGGGTATTTTACTAATAATTAGTTTTTTAACATTTAACGTTTTGTTTATACCTGTTTGTACATGTACGTGCTTGCATCTTGGGTAATTGAAAATTGAACCCTTTAGTGTTTAGAGTGGCATGGCTGAAGGTTATTCATTTTAAGGGTGAAACCCTACAGAAACAGTGTTTCCTATACCGCAACAACGTAGCAGACCAAAATAACAAATTTTTATATCGGAACAAATACCGACAATTTTAATGCTGCTTTAGGGTTAATGTTACTTAAAATTAGCTTTATTTTTGTTGTTGTTTTCCAGTCCACAGGCCTGTCACGAATGTCGGGCAAAACGGACCTCCCAGTCATTTTGCAACAGACAAAGCGATCGAAATACCAAAAACACCGTTTTAAATTTATTTTAATCAGAACGAAATAACAATGTCGGTACCAGAACAAAATACCGAAACAAATAAAACCACCGAGAACGAACGATGGAATTTTGTTTTGCTCCGTTCGGTACGAAACGGTGTCTGACCCAACAAAAGCAAAAACTTTTTGGTGTGGAAGTTCCTCTTTTTTGCCGAACAAGCTCTTACAACTCATTTGTTTTAGGAAGGGGCACGAAACGGTGTGACGCTTACCAAGCATGCTGAAACTTTATGGACTTCATCTCCCATGGATGATTACATACTCTTTCGTTACATTGCAACTCAAGAAGGCGTGTTTAGAGGATATCCAGGTTGCATTTTGCCCAAAGGATACGATGCCAATATAAGACCATGGTAAGCGATAGCAACGGTTGGAATTTACCATAACAAATAAAAAAAACGACTTATTTCTTTTGTCTACCTATCAATATCATATAGACGTGTCATAAATGCTTCAAAACAAGGCCGGCCATTGAGACGGGGATGCGAACTTTTTTCGCACAATGTGCGCGAAAATGTGCGCGCGAAAAATGTGCACAATGTGCGCGAAATGTGCAGGTGGAAAAATGTGCGCGCGGAAAATGTGCACATTGTGCGCGAAATGTGCAGGTGGAAAAATGTGCGCGCGGAAAATGTGCAAAATGTGCGCGAAATGTGCAGGTGGAAAAATGTGCGCGCGAATAATGTGCACAATGTGCTCGAAATGTGCAGATGGAAAAATGTGCGCATTGTGTATGTGCACGAAATATGCAGATGGAAAGTGTGTAAGTGGTGTATTTGCACATTGTTCAGATGGAAAAATGTGTGCATATGTAACTAAGTTAAACATAAATATATACACTAACCTAGGTATTTAGGACAAAATGTTTGTGAAATGTGCAGCAGAGCTGGAAAACTTAACAGAAACCTGGGAAAAATGCCAACTTTGTTCATCAAATGATGCAACACAAATTCCCCAACATGTGATCAACTGTCACATGAAAAGGGCAGTCCCTTGTACATGTGATGATGTTTCAGGTTAGCAGTGTTAAGAAATTTTGGATTATGTTCTTGTATTTATTTTGTTTTTTTTTAGGATTTGTTTTGCAATGCCACCTTTTGTGCAAAGGAGATGTGTCTCCAAAGGGACATTTTCACTGCCCAAAGTGCAAAAAATATTTTTCGCGCGGCTTTACTTTGAGAAGGCATTTAGGTGGTACATTTTATAGGCTAGTAAGTGGCACCCAAAACCTCTGTATTGTAAAATCCAATGTTTTACAGAACTTCATAACGCACCAAGGGCCAAGACCGTACAGATAACCGATAATGATGAAACCATCTGTTAGTTTGATTATATGTGATGTGTTGTTTAATAGGTATTTTAATTTTCCTTATATGTTCAGCTTCTAATCAGCAAAAATCCAAATCGAAACAGCTGCATAACCATCAAATAACTAAACACCTTCTGCAACCAGCATTGCCATCAGTATGTGTGGACCGACAAAATGGAATTTTTATGGTGGCAAATAGGAAAACTGGATTGTTGGCCCCCATTCATGTGAAAAGCCATAAGCTGAACCAAGTTCAAAGGTGTGGGAATGTGGACTGCAACAAAATAATGATGTCGGGAAGTTTGGAAAATCCTGCTGCAGAATGCTTGCACCTTAAATCAGTAGAGAGTGCGCAAATAGCAGAAATTGTGGCATTGGATGCAGTTTTTTTAAATGAACTGGCTGCACTTAACCTAATTAGTGAAGGAAGCATCTCCAAATATTTGGAGATACAGAAAGAAAGTATTTCAAAGGGTTGTCCACTTGTGGTCCATGCAAACTTTTTGAAGTTTGGTGTTAGTCCCAGAACCCAGTACTTCTCTGTATTTTCAATTGAGATAGATTATTACTCTCAATTTCAAAGAGTCCGGGTTACATTTGATACTGAAGAAGGTTTTTGGTCATGTCAATGCCCATTTTCAGGCGAGAGTAAAACATGTAAACATGAAATTCTGGCAAAGTGGTACTGCTGCCAAACAGACAAATCTATGTTAACATGCAACACAAGGTACTNACTTTTTGGTGTGGAAGTTCCTCTTTTTTGCCGAACAAGCTCTTACAACTCATTTGTTTTAGGAAGGGGCACGAAACGGTGTGACGCTTACCAAGCATGCTGAAACTTTATGGACTTCATCTCCCATGGATGATTACATACTCTTTCGTTACATTGCAACTCAAGAAGGCGTGTTTAGAGGATATCCAGGTTGCATTTTGCCCAAAGGATACGATGCCAATATAAGACCATGGTAAGCGATAGCAACGGTTGGAATTTACCGTAACAAATAAAAAAAACGACTTATTTCTTTTGTCTACCTATCAATATCATATAGACGTGTCATAAATGCTTCAAAACAAGGCCGGCCATTAGACCAGGACAAATTCTTAAAATAATTCTTTTAAAAATAACTATGCCAAAGATACCAAAAGACGAACTTCACACTTTCAGTCTTATGTTTTCACAAAACCCATATTTCTTGCCTACAGGATCTCCTAGAACGTTTAGCTTAGTGAGTAGTTACCTAACCGCTGATTTTTTAACTCATTGGGGAACCGCTTGAATAGTAACATTAATATAAAAGCGTATTTTCCTCTTCAGGTACGATCACGCTGTTGCCAATCGGAACAAGTTCGCTGTGACTCCTCCCTACTTGGATTTGGACACAAAAGAACTCGTCGTCACATTGAGTAAAGTTCTCTTTGGCTCAAGGTGGGGAAATAAAAAATCTACAAAGCAAATTTCTTCACTCACATACCGCAGCATTTGTAGCATTTTTCTACTAATAAAATTGTTTTTGTAGTCAACAGGAGGATATTGTAGGTGTGATGGGGGTGGATATGTCGATGTCGTATTTTGGTGATGCAATCAGCACAATTTATCCAGGTTGCCTGAAAATTGAAACCAGGTATCGAGATTATCGAAATAAGTTGAATGATCTTTCTGAACAAGGTCTTCTGGTATGTTATGACATCACCTATAAATATTGTAAAAAACAGACGGATTAGAATTCGATGTTCCTAATACCATTTTTCATCATATGTTTTTGATAGGCCAGCTTGGGGCCTAGACCCCGAAAAATATTACATTTCCAGTAAATGTAACATACGCCCTTTACGTTCAACATTGCTATACCTCCTATACACGTCAACAACTTTAAAGTACCTAAACCACCACTGAGCAGTTAAACGCGGCCCCGCTGTTTATATGGTTCGTGATCTTTCTTATAGTTGCCTTCTGATCGACAAAGCTGGTTTCATTGTTTGGTCGGATGACGTAGCACGAACTCGACCGTCTTACCTCGTCCACATCACTACGGAGGAGGAAGAAATATCCAACGTACTCATACAGAGAGGAATCCTTAAAATAGAAAGATGTGCCACGATCGAAGATGGAAAATACCACCGAACGTACAAGGTTAATGACGGTTCGGGGATTTACTAAAACACAATTGGCATTGGATATTGGACAAAAATGCCAGGGGTTTAAAATTTCGGCCTAGTAACTTTAAAGCATTAAAGCTATTCCGAAGGTAAATCGTTGCAACTAATACTTCACAAGTTTAACAGGATAGTATTATGCCACCATCTATTTTTTAATTGTCTTGAACTCCACGTCACTTGTGAACGATGATAACTTCTAGAACCACACACAACCAAACGAGTCATATTTTGCGTAGGTGTTTTCTCTGATACCCTAAAATACAACCTCACAGATTTCTTCCGACATCAGTTTTACTGGAAAGACGTTTACTGGCACCGATGGCCAGTGCTTCGATTTTTCTCTGAAGTCAGTTCCAGACACAAATATATACCTTCTAGTTCGTGATGCCAATTCATCACCAATCGGTTGCCCGACAGGACTAAGTTCCTGCTCATGTTCAGCGAGTGTGCCTGGGGATGAGGTATTTACCTGTTTGCAGTTAAAAATGTGTGAAGAGCAATGGCACCGAAGCATGGCCCCAAAATAGTTGTCGTTGGTTTTATGTACGTTGTGGGTGCAAAGGCACTCGGGGTCGAACAATTGGGTGAGATAGGAGGGACAAATGACCCGACGCCCAAACAAGACAATTTTGTTCCATACCACCTGTCAGCTACCCATAAGCCCAATGACAGTATAACAGCCAAACAGACAATATTTTGTTGATATGATAAAATTAAAAGTTTTGGCAAGATAATTTTACGCAATGCTTTCAATGCGTGAATAGACATTATGATTTTCGACATATGTATGAAATTGCAGATAGGAACGTGCAGCAGTGCAGACGTAACCAGTTGCTTGTGCCCATGTAAAAGTACCAACCCGAATTACGATCCTTGCACCAACAGCTACAACAATTCTGACACTAAGTATGTTTAAAACTGGTATAAAACCCACGTAAATTCAGGTAAAAGTCACTCCAATGTTTCATTTTTTACAGCGTGATACAACCCTGTGTCCCTAAAAGTATTCGAATTCTTGGTGGGTCAGAAGAAGACGTGCCGCTTCAATCATTACCAGTGTGTTTTGCCGTGGACGATCGTGGTAAATATACAAACGACATGAAGTGTTTTGACTCCAAGCGATTTCTGAACTGACATGTCTGATTTGTTGATTTCGCTTGATTCAACTTCGATTGACTTAACTTACAAGTTTTTAACTTGGCAATGCCAGTGATTAAAGGCCTCGTACAATGCACCTAAAAGCGTTGTCTGCTTTCCTTGTTGGGGAAATTCCACAAACCGGGTTGAAATATTATCGCGTATACAACAACGGTTGCGCAAGAACCGATTGACCCAAAATCAGCGATAAGTGGAAAAATCATGCTCAATACGTTTTTTTACAGGTAATGTTGCGCTGATCGTTGGTCTGGTGGTTGGTGGAGTATTCTTCATTGTTATTGTCGCGCTCTGCATCTTTGGGGCGCGCAAAGTGCGGATATCAAAGAAGGTACATTCCATAAGCAGCAGGCTGTACACATGTTATCGATTATGACCTAAAACTTTTGTTGTCGTGTAATTTAGATCGAAACTCCGCCGACTCCGAGGAAAGTCGAAGAACCTCCCCACAAGACACATGTTGAAACCGTATCTGGTTCTGATTACGAAGAAGCTGAAGTACAAGAATACACAAACCCCTATTTGGATATAGTTAACTGAACAGGCCGAATGAACCGCCCTTTTAAAATTGCCATGTGGAAATTATCTACCAAATGTTCCAGGCGGAATTTTAAAAAGTAATGACTTCTAACTTTTATGGCTGGCAGGCATTTATAGGCATTTTTTAACGTAACAAAATATCATAAAATATCGAGCATTACAGTACCTCTCATTTCTATCTGTTTCTTATACACGTCTCGCTTTCATTGACTCTTTACAAATGTACACAGGTTTTTGTGTTTTAAAGCGTAAATGTTGTGTGAATATTCGAAAGTGGATGTTTCAAGAGACCTTTGTGGAGTTACCAACTTTGCGGCGTGAGCTTTATCTATGATTTATCTCTTCCGCTGGCATCAGTCCAAAAGCTACTGTGAGATGGTGTCATTGTAAAAACCCGAGAAATGAAAATACTTTAGTTGAATAATGCAGGATCACGATTTGTTTCGATGCACTATATACACAAGCAGGTGACATTCCAAAGCGTTACACCAAAGGGTTATAATTTGACAATAATAAGTGTAACAAATAACGGAATCAAGCGGTTATTACTTACAAAACTGTGTGAACGAACAACGTGCTGCAAAAAACTACGTTATGCAGAAAAAAATCATTTGCTTGAACAAGTTACACACAATCCAGACAAAAGAAATAAAAGCCCTGAAAACCATCCAAAGTAAAAGGAATAATCGTAAAATCCCGGCATAGTGTACGTCTGGCCGGTAAATATGGCGCATCCGGCTACTATCAAGATTGCTGAAAAAATAATAAACTTGTAACATACATAAAAGGCATTAAAAATTGTAAACAAACCTCCAATAATGAGCATCACCCCGCAAGTAACCAGGAGTTTTTGGTTTTGGGAGCATAAACTGGCCATACACCAAAGAATTCCGAGCGCAATGATCACCATCGCCGCCATCATTAGTATTCGAGAAATAAATGCTTCATGTTCAACTCGCCACGCTAAAAATACAATGTATTTTTTTATTCTTGGATCCAAACTGAAGAAAAGGTTTAGAAAAAATAAGAAAGCGTGTAAAAATTATGCCGAAAATGTTTTCTGAGAATATAAAAATGAACATGCTTCTTCCACCTGCAAGCCAGCAAGTTTTAGAGTTACTCCAGTGCGGTATTGATTAGTTATTGGTTGAACGATTAGTTTCATACCCAACAACCAACGCATACAGTTAAACAATTCACGAAACAGGGTAGGCTATAAGTGCGAATACTGTAAACAGCAGAAGAAACTATAGGAGCTCTTTTTAAACATTTAAACCGAATAAATTTGACATTTTGCGCGCCGTCCTGGAAGCCTATAACCCTTGAATTCGGCTCATGCTCAAATGTCCCCAACTCTCTGCTATTATAATTACATTTGTATGGCAATATTATTTTCTACTTACGCAATGGGCTGCATGATACTCTGTCATCTGATACTGCAGTACAAGTTTCGAAGAGGTTGTAATGCCATACAGATGCGGACCTCCAGAATTTAGTTATCATCGACACAATGAACGCAGCTGACCCAAGTATCAAGAAAACGGCCCCAACACTTACCAATGACTTACGAAACCCTACGTTTTGTGTCATTTTGGTCTTTCTGACACAAAAAGTTCAAATATTCTTTGTTTTGTTAGCGACAAATTTTACAAAACATATTAGGTAGCTGACATAGAGATTTTATGAAAATGTTGAATAACTCCAAAATAACGCTAACATCTGCCTCCACTTGCACATCTTTCCATTGTATAGATCCATGCAACAAAATAACAAGACTAAAAACAAATGCAAATACTTACTATAGAGACCTGGTATGTTTTAGAAGTGTGATATGCCCTAACATTTTTACCCTTGTTAGCATTTAAATGTGCTACCAAACAGTCACGAATCGTTTTACAGTAAAAGAAATCGCGGTTACTCCAACGAGAAATGAAATTTGATGATGGTCTGATTGGAGGGCGTGATATGCAACATGGCTCAGTTTCAAATACTACGGATGTTGGTTATATGTTGCTTGTGTCAAGCCACTACAGTATACACTAGGAAAAACACTGTTAACATTCTAACATCGCAGGTTTGCTTTAGCTGTAATTTTCTTTGCTTTCAGAAATAAAAAACACCCCGAATTAACCCAGATAAATTCATAACAACCTGCACCCTAATATCAAAGTTTATATCAGTTTGGAATTTGTATTTGAAAGAGTTTTTTCTGCCATCGTTTTTTCGTGTATTGTTTTCAATTTTTTCATCAGCAAATGTGCAACGCATATCACGAGAAACGGATTCATTACACATTTAAGCAACATCGCCAATTGAAGCAGCAGAAATCACGAACGCTGAGTAGACAGTGATGCATTATAACAAAGCTCATGCTTCTTTCTTGTTATATGCAGAACAACACAAAAGACATCCCGTGAGAAGAAAAAGGCCTCCAGAAGCCCAGGCGAGATAGAATGAATATCCGTAATATGACTTTTCTTGAAAAGTAAACCCGGTAAAGACTCCACAAGCAACCAAAATAATAATTGCTGAAATAAAAAAGCAAAGCATTATTGTAGCAGTTCAGTTTTGCAAATAAAATGTAAAAGACAATTAGGTTTCAAATGCAAAACTTCACACATATTGTTCATTGCTGTTGTACATAAAAAACGCATCTAAGTTCTAGTAAAGCACGTGGAAAATTTGATCATGGATTAAACACGATTCGAGTTTTTATTTTCGACAGCTAACATTGTGGCTAAGGTAATGTCTAAAACATAGAAATATACAAAAATCTTCATTAACTCACCCCCAGCGGTCACAAACATCCCATTCGTTGCCGTCGCCATTTCGTCGCCAAAAAATCGTAAAATGCCAATTAGCATTCCAAGCACAATAAGCACCGCTCCAACCAACATAAGAATTCTCGTTGTCAGAATTTCCAGTCCAAAGCCTTTTTGATTCCATCCTTAATTAATGCAACAGTAAAAAATTATTACCATGTAACATACGACACTTAATGCCTTTGTGACAGCTCCACAAACTCTACCTACTCCAAAATCATAAGTTTGTTAACATATTTTACTGTGTTTAATGATTTTATGTTGGTATTTGGCAGTCGATACTGATCGTGATAGTCATATTCTTACCAAAATCNCCAACATAAGAATTCTCGTTGTCAGAATTTCAAGTCCAAAGCCTTTTTGATTCCATCCTTAATTAATGCAACAGTAAAAAATTATTACCATGTAACATACGACACTTAATGCCTTTGTGACAGCTCCACAAACTCTACCTACTCCAAATTCATAAGTTTGTTAACATATTTTACTGTGTTTAATGATTTTATGTTGGTATTTGGCAGTCAATACTGATCGTGATGGTATTATTCTTACCAAAATCGTAGCATTCTTCCGCAACAGTCGCATTTTTGTGGTTGCACCGACGGTACAAGTTGTAGTTGTAGCCGCAGTCAACTGTTGTCGGTCGAATCTTCCAAAACATTGTAACCATGGATACGATATGTGCAGCTGCCGCAAACACAAATATCACCAAAGCTATTATCAGAAGAGGTTTACCTGCTGCCACCATAATCTCGCCAAAAGTCGCTCCACCAACTAACGAACGTTTTTAACGCAAAAGATTGCACTTTTTAGCTCTATTCAAGTTTTGACTGAATCGTCTACTGCCCTGCTCTTCGTACATATGGAATAAGCTGCGCCTATACCAGTAACGATAATAACAAAGTTGATTCGGCATATGGCAAAGGTCCTCCGTTAAAGGACATAGCGATCGATTTTACATGCATTCACTTGCCAGCGAAGGGATGATATATGAAGAAATATCGCCCAATGGACAAACTTATTGTTAAAAAATGAACAAGTGAAACTTTAAAATCGTGGTTCACAAACTGTGCATCACGAAGCCCTGGTACGTCATCGAAATTTCCAAGGGCGTCGCACAATAATTTCAGTTTAAAGTTACTGTTCGTATTAATAAATACACCATTGATAATATTCGTCTTTAATGAATTCTTGTCGTTGATGCGTCAAAAGTCTACTTTTTCAAAAGCGTCGAATCATATACAGTTAGAAAATCACTGCAATAAAAAAATACAAAAGCAACATTGATATCGCTGATATTTGAATTTTTTTCATTTTTTTCACGGGGTTTGAACTCGCGTCGATCCCGAGGACCAAACCGATGTTTTTATGTCTATACATGCGTCGAGTGCCTGCGACCATTCAATAAAAGTGAGTGATAAAGTGCGTCGTCATGTGGCAGTTGTAACAATAACAGCCTATCCTCTTGGTGACAGTAAAGTATTACGCAATGATTCACAGAAAATGTGATTCGAAATTAACTCCTTGAACTCGCATAAAGAAGTAATAGTCTTTTTAAGTGGATTAATCGGTACGCTTTCACCGACGTGTGGTGATGTGACCTGTTACCTAGTTCTAACTCAAAGGAAAATAATACACCAAATGTCAACTTAATATTTAAATCTGAGGACACGAATAACCAGAAGTAGTTAACCCCGAACTTTTTGTGAATACGATTGGCCTATCACCCCAATTTGTTTTTCAGAACGATGTTTCAACAGAACCGAACACAAATGAAAACTTAAAACTATATTGAAACAACAAACACAACTGACTATTGAATACAGTTTCTATCCAATAATTCGCCCATATTTTGTCAAACCTAGCTTAGGCATGATTAGATACAAATAACCCCAATTGTGAGTGATCGATATTGACACACCCTGTACATGTAAATTTAATTGAAATGCAGCTCTATTCCAAAGACAATTGACATACGGAAGTGCTGTTTTGTATTGCGGTTTTAGCATGAGCTGGAAAACACGATGTAATATACAACACAGAAATCAAAAAGGCACAGGTGAATGAAAAGCTCTGTTATAACCAGCGCCAGCGTTACCTTAATATACAGGCTGGAGTAAAATAACCTGTTCGATTTGCTTAAGCCACGTATTTTTTATGTTAGTATTTTTGTTGAAACAAAACTCTCAGAAGAGTATATTTTTAGTGTGGTAATTCACATCAGCGTCGGATACCATCATTTGCAGCGGAAACCGGTTTTAAATCATGAATAAACACATAAATTACCAAATAATCCTAATCCTAATAGTAGAAAAAGTCATTTGCGGTAAAAGAAAGCGGAAACCAGGTTGAAAAACTTAGATTCATGATAAAAGAAAAACAAGACAGAGATGTTTTCAAAGTTTGTGTGACAATGGTACGAGGATAACCCTTGCTGCCCGCACATACAGTTATAGATAGTCCGTCATTTAAGTCAAGTGTTCGGTAATATAGGCTACACCTGAATTTAGCTTGTAAAATCGAAATGTTATTGGGCAACGTAAAAACAGTCAGGATTCAATACTGTTTTATCATGGCGAAAGCAAGTCGGCAACTTATGTAACTTATGTTTCGATGCAATATTGATTGGATATATGTGTCTACCTCTTTGACCCACCACTCTGGATCCTAACAACGCAGAATTACTTACAGGATTAGACATGTTGACATTCGCTTCAGTGTTAAATGCTGTCAGATGCGGCATAATCAACGTTGACTAAAAATGATAATATAAGCAAACTATGTGCTGTGAGCAGCAGAGCAACAAAAAAAACTTCCAGCGAGCAGATAGAGACCGCCAGAAACCCAACCAAGGTAGAATGAATAGTCAAACATGCCTGTTTCGTTGATTGTAAGTCCGGTGAACACACCACAGCCAACACAGATCACAATTGCTGAAAAAGAAATTAAAGCATGAACAAGTTAAACGCAGTCATACAGAGTTTTATTGCAACAACATTTTTGGAACAATCTAATTGACAAAGATGCTGCGATGTGTTGTTGATGTTTTTGTAAGATTGTTGTTATAGCAGCTTGGGTATTGTATAAGACATATTACAGATATGCGAGACATTTGTAAAAATCCAAGCAAATTTTTAGACATCGTAGGGTAAGTTCGAAAAAAAGTTAAAAAAATTGACAAAATCAGTTTGGTTTTCTCAGTAGCTAATGCGTTAATTACCATCAAAGTTTTCACCCGAGAGGGAATTTTTACCGCAGTGCATAATTTTACAACAGGGTCATGCAGTGTACAATTTTACAGGAAAAACAAAATATGTAACACACCAAATAAAAGAAACACACAAACCTCCACACAGAATTAGAGCCCCTTCCGTAGCGAGTGGACACTTCTTCGCGTTGCAAAGCAACCCACCAATTCCGACTACTGTTCCCACTGCGATCATTCCCGCAGCGATAAGCATTAGAATACGTGGGATGAATATATGTATTCCCACAACATCGGGATTCCAGCCTACATAAACAATAGTCTCAACGATAAAACACACACTAAAGAGAAAGGTAGGCCCGCTCATCGGTTTTAGTTACTTACTGTTTAATCCACAAATATCATTAAACAGATAACATTAAACAAACCGTTGTTACCAGTCACGCCTGGCAACCCACAAATTATGCGCAGATGTTAAACCTATGTAACTATCTGGTACTATGGTGACATTAAGCCCAGTAAAATAGCTTGCTTTTTGTTGACAGACATCAAAAAAGTTACATAACATTTAACAAATGGTGCATCAATTTAAAAATCTGAACATGTGACCAACATCAGCACGTACTTGTATTAATGCATGTTGAACCTTTGCAAGTTTGAAACAAGTTGTAGTTGGTAGGAACTTTAATCAGTTTGTCAGACTTCCAGTATTTAGTCACCATCGAAGTAACGAAGGACGCTGTGCCAAGGATCCAACAAATAGTACCAAGAACTAGTAAAGGCTTTCCACAACCCATTTTCTCTACTGCACTGTCGAAATCTAGTAGCTAAAAACAAAATACAGTTATTTTTGGTCATTATTACATTTAAAAGCAACATAAAGCTTAACGGAGAGCTTGACAAACAACAAACTAAATCCAATGTTCTCAAATGGTCTGCAAACGCTGACAGTTGTTTGGAACGAAAGCCTGTTGGACAATAAACATGTCTGAGAACCCGCAATCAACACTAGTTGTGCGTGACATACATTTTTGCACAGTTGCGCAACCTTGAAGAGTCGTAAAATATGCGGAGTTATCAGCTTTACTACTAAATGACTGCATAAGCAATGCAAACTCGATAATTACAGAAAAACATGTGTCCTAGATAACAAACGTAGGTATACTGTGTGCACACACAAGCTATACATTTACCATTTACCATGTTGCAATTCATGTGCATAAAACCGACATTATTTCACGTTTTAATTTTCAACCCCGCACGTATTCATTTCGTCATGTTCCAGCACATTAATTCATGCCGGAAATGACGTTTGCGTTCGCTGCCAATTTCGTTCAAGCAGAAAAGTTAAACGCCAACTTTTTATTTAGCAGTGAGCCATTTTTCTTGGAAAAACAGAAAACTGATTGTAATTGTACTTCTAAGGCAGTGGATGAAACGCTGTCAACAAAAAAATACATTTTCCCATATTTGCAGATCAACAAATGACAGTTAAAGCACAAGAGAAAATTTCGGAAAAATTATTCAGGAACATATAGCTTGTCATTTGCAGCTCGTCATTTCCTGTTGATCGTTTTCATTTCAGTGTTTTTTTGTAATATCGATATTAATATTCAATTTCTAATTGCGAAATACTGACTCCGATCCTGCAGTTCTAACAATTTAGATGCAACAAAAATCAGGTATTTTACTGCCCGTACACAACATGCAAAGGAGTTTCTGCACATTTTATTCGGAGAACATTGCCATGACATGGTTTTGGAACATCAACTTGTTTAGACAGAATGTATTTAAACACTGCTTCGAAGGCTGACGCTTGCTACACTGGGGCGCTCATCCAAACAAAATTTAAAATTCTAATGCATTTAGTTGAAATCAAAACTTCCGTAATCTTTTTTAACTTGTTCTGCAGTACGTGCTAAAAAATGCCACCATCCAGTTTTTATGCTGAAACCAGACGAGTCACTTGTTGTACGACCGCCCCCGGCGATCTGACCTTTAAGCGTATGACGACATTTGATAACTCGTGATGAACCTTTGACGCGTCATCTCGTCGGCAACTTTAAATCACGCAAACTTGCCGGGCCAGTAAACGGTATGTTCTACGTACAAGCCAATACTTGCATTTGTTTTCAAAGTTGTAACATTAAACGAGTAGCCTATGATTCAAATGGCAATAAAATTCACCTTCGAAAAGAGCAAACTTTGCGATAAGATGTGTGACGTCATAGCATCACACCACGTTTTATTGACACGATTTTCGTGAGGTATAACTTAAGCCTCAGGCCTAAGGTGTCAAACATTTGTCTAACTACGGACACCTTATGTCTCATCAAAATGATAACACTGGACAAATTGGAATTCTAGATGAATTTGCAAGTTAAAACACTGTTAATTGCAGTATTTGACTTGCAAATTCATGCGGTTTTGGTAAAGATCTGGTTTATCCGAAGACATTTGTTTCAAGCCTGGCGATGTGTACATAGTAGTTGATCAGTCAAAATTCACCTTAATTTAACACATTAAAAACCTAATGATGACAAATACTTTTTTTTCACAACTGAGAAAACAAATTTATTAAAACAAATTTATTGATACAATTTATCCTCGCACACTGAATACCCCAAAAGCATTTGGCGACAAAGATGCGACAATTGACTGTAACGTCATACTGAGAGATTGAGAATTTTATAGATAGACAATCCACAATATCATTTTGCACATTTCTGAAGGGCAAATATACAATGTGCCCATTGTTAACATACACAGCACACGCTTTGTTTGTGACAGTTGGCAAAAAAAGTTTTAAAAACATTCGTGGTAAAGTTTCTCACGCAGAAACGAGTTTTCGAAGTTCAATTTTTTGGCTCGAGGTCAAACAAATTGATTACACTCAGCACTTCACTTGGAAATGTACACCAACCTGTCGCACTTTTATCACCATGAAAACTTGCTTGATGGGGTAATAGAGGGCAAGTACATGTTCTCTTGTTATATAATGCACAACATTGGGTCGAACAAAGGGCATAAGTGAACAAAGCAACCTCATCGTATAATAATAGGTGTGTACTATGAACGGAGCGTTACTTGAGTTTTGACAGAATGTAGACGGCTGTTGCGGGCCAGAGAAAAAATGCAGATTTTGCAGGGAAAAAAGATCATGTGGTATTACATTGGGAATAGATAACCATTAAATTAAATACGGCTTGTATAGTCAATTTATTTGCCAGATTGAATTTAGAGTTGTTAAAAAAAACTGAAGTGAAGGATAGCGTAATAGAAAGTTATAATTATGTCGATGGAACTATTGGTCAAGTTGACATTTGTATCAACTGCTGTTATGACTGTTATTGTTTTTTATCTGGTGGCATGCATGGCACTGAGGTTAAGGCGCTGGTTTAGAATTCTCAGAAGAGTGTAAGTTAATAATTACGTAACCATTGCCCTACTGTTTTTTTACACTTGTTTTCATTTAGGGATCCTGATTTCGAAATGACATCTGACACAACTGCCTTAGAGGTGTCTGCAAGAGAAACGCAAGTTCAGCAAAGTAAGTCAAATTTTCTGTTCAATCTCGAATGTAATTATCTGTAAAATTGTGTGTTTCAGAGAATGTCCGTCATGGGATAGCCCGTACTATGGTGGTGCAATACGTGTGTTGCTCGTGTTTTGTGCTTGGAGTATTTTTGCGTTGCCTGGATTATTTGTTACTTATTGCATTGGGAAAACATGCACAAGAGCGTGGATGTCACCTAATTCTTCAAATTCTTACTCTTTTGTCAGGAGTGGAGTAAGTAATTTCCCTCAACAACATTGCTACACAGATATGGTGAAGAGCGTTGCGGTATTTTTGTTTGTATAAATTTGTTCGCTGTGGATGCATGGCCTAAAACTTCACTAAATTGTACAAATGAATTTTAATTACGGATCAATCAAGTGAATTCATCTGCAGAATACTGTACGTATATCTCCTATTCTGGAGGCGTCAACGATACTTATATTTTGATTTCGGATGGCTACCGAAGTGGGTCAGCACATGGAGTTGGTCGGCTGTGGTACTGATGGCTGTAAATGCAGCGGTACGTATTACCAGTCTCTGCAACCAATTAAACTGTTTACGATTGACATTTCCGATTACTGCAGGTAAGATTTATGCTAGAGATAGCTACATGGCGATACGGTGTCCAGTACGAAATTAGTCAGCATGGCTGTATGACAACAGAGCACTCGCCATCACGCAATGTCACCTTGGTTGAATGGCAACTTCCCAATGTGTACAAGGTCATTAGTAACTCCGTGGTCGCCTTCTACGTACTTGGGCTCTACTTCTGTCTCTTTTTCAAGTACTTCTGCGCTGGTAAGTGCGTGTTGGGCAAAAGTGACGGAACAACTAGATTTGTTGAACGAAAAAGAAAGCCAAACTTTTGCTTGCTGCTCTTGCACAGGGCATAAAGCTTGTTGCTTCATTTTTCAAGAACTTTGGTTTGCAACAGCACTTAATTTTTCATTCAGCAAAAGAACGCAAAAGTCAGGACAACTTGGCAACAAATTGCATGGAGGAGGAAGTGGAGTCGATGCAGTACACCTTTGGTGGATCACTGACACGAGCAACTTTCTGTGCAGTGATTGCCTTTGTCGTGCCTATTCTACCACCCTTGATCTGGTGGAGATTTATACCACCGATTTTGCCAGCTATTCTCGTTTTCCAGATCGACGATGCTGGATTCATCTTACAGGTAAATCCTGCAAACTTGAATAATGCTATGTATTCAGTGGCATGCCAAGGGGTTTGCGTAAATTTCATGAAAGATTGAAAAAAAGAAAAAAATAAAGGCACCGGGGGAGAAAACACCCGTTCGCCGGCAGTACTTGGGTTCACTGGCGAAATTACTTTACCGACGGTTTCGAACCAAGTAATGGTGAAGCAGATAAACACAAAAAACTGAAATCCGGTGATGTTTAAAACAGAGTAGCTAGCCATTGTTTAACAAACTGTTTCGAATAAAAGAATGTTGAATCCAAATTTTACGTTTATTGAGCTAAGTGACCGTTAAATTTAGAAATGGAAAGCTCCTTTGCATCGTCGTCATTTCCATTTTCTGTAACAGAGAGTAACTTTCCTTTACCTCAAACAACCTTACGAAACATGTAATCGCATAGTGATATGTATACAGAGAACTGTTAATAAAAGTTAAAATGTCACCAAGGTAGCCACTGCGCTAAACAGCATCAACTGTCGCTTTTTTCACCATAGAATTATAAACCCGAAGTTGTTGCGTCGATGGTAAGTGTTCCTCGCGCGTATACAAGTGACACCGCCGCTGAGGTATTGCTGGTGTCATGTGCCCTTGTGAACATACTAATATCGGTTCATATTACACGATATAAATGGATTTGATATTCCACTTTGTACAGTTTACCACTTTAGAAGACCTCGCGAGAGTTATTTTTTCGCTTTTATCCGAAAATAAAAATATTTAATCCTCACATCGTCTTAGAGGACCGAACGCCAAACAAATAGAAGGAAACTTTCAATAATTAGTTTATTTACAACGCCAGCAAGTGACAACCGTAGAAACCGTTACCGCTCATTGGTATTGGGTCCAGTCTTTTCGGGCCGTGAAACCAACCCTGTTGACTCTGGCTTCAAATTCGAGGTTGGTGTTTCGTTTCTATGCCCATCACAATTTATACAGACAGCAAGCGTTACCCGAACTAAACCACAACGCATTCGTTTTCCTTCCCGAAGGATGCGGTAGCGGTTTTGGCTTGCCCAAAAACCGAAATCGGGATGGTCTTGCAGAACAATACCTCGCTACTGGCTGTTGTTGGGTTCAGTCAAAAGCAGCAAGGCCTTTATAAAGGGACACCAAGCCAACTTAATTTGGCATTTTCGGCGGGTTTAAAGGAATACTACTTTTCCGTCGCCTTGGAACAACTGCCTAACATTTTATTCGAACTTTGTTCTCTGGTCATTGCACACAAACCATTTAAAAGTGAAAAGTGCGTCAGGTCGGGTCGATTTTCCTACAACACGTTGAAAGGTATTTTGAAAACTTGGTATGCAGACAAACCGATTACACATCACTCTGGTGCAACACTTTGGGACGGCGTTAAATACAACACAAGGCAACTAAAAACAAAAAATCGAGGTTTTGTGCACAAACCATTAAATGGCTTCCTCTCCTAGAAAAGAACTAAGTTAATCAAAAAGATTCCTTAAGAACAGATTGATACTTACGCAAAATATCTAAGCAGCAGCCAAGATTGCAGATTAAAAAAATGCATAGGAGTTAAAAACAGNACTTGGGTTCACTGGCGAAATTACTTTACCGACGGTTTCGAACCAAGTAATGGTGAAGCAGATAAACACAAAAAACTGAAATCCGGTGATGTTTAAAACAGAGTAGCTAGCCATTGTTTAACAAACTGTTTCGAATAAAAGAATGTTGAATCCAAATTTTACGTTTATTGAGCTAAGTGACCGTTAAATTTAGAAATGGAAAGCTCCTTTGCATCGTCGTCATTTCCATTTTCTGTAACAGAGAGTAACTTTCCTTTACCTCAAACAACCTTACGAAACATGTAATCGCATAGTGATATGTATACAGAGAACTGTTAATAAAAGTTAAAATGTCACCAAGGTAGCCACTGCGCTAAACAGCATCAACTGTCGCTTTTTTCACCATAGAATTATAAACCCGAAGTTGTTGCGTCGATGGTAAGTGTTCCTCGCGCGTATACAAGTGACACCGCCGCTGAGGTATTGCTGGTGTTATGTGCCCTTGTGGACATACTAATATCGGTTCATATTACACGATATAAATGGATTTGATATTCCACTTTGTACAGTTTACCACTTTAGAAGACCTCGCGAGAGTTATTTTTTCGCTTTTATCCGAAAATAAAAATATTTAATCCTCACATTGTCTTAGAGGACCGAACGCCAAACAAATAGAAGGAAACTTTTAATAATTAGTTTATTTACAACGCCAGCAAGTGACAACCGTAGAAACCGTTACCGCTCATTGGTATTGGGTCCAGTCTTTTCGGGCCGTGAAACCAGCCCTGTTGACTCTGGCTTCAAATTCGAGGTTGGTGTTTCGTTTCTATGCCCATCACAATTTTTACAGACAGCAAGCGTTACCCGAACTAAACCACAACGCATTCGTCTTCCTTCCCGAAGGATGCGGTAGCGGTTTTGGCTTGCCCAAAAACCGAAATCGGGATGGTCTTGCAAAACAATACCTCGCTACTGGCTGTTGTTGGGTTCAGTCAAAGGCAGCAAGGCCTTTATAAAGGGACACCAAGCCAACTTAATTTGGCATTTTCGGCGGGTTTAAAGGAATACTACTTTTCCTTCGCCTTGGACCAACTGCCTAACATTTTATTCGAACATTGTTCTCTGGTCATTGCACACAAACCATTTGAAAGTGAACAGTGCGTCAGGTCTGGTCGATTTTCCTGCAGCACGTTTAAAGGTATTTTTAATACTTGGTATGATTACACATCACTCTGGTGCAACACTTTGGGACGGCGTTAAATACAACACAAGGCAACTAAAAGCATGTAAAAATCGAGGTTTTGTGCACAAACCATTAAATGGCTTTCCTCTCCTAGAAAAGAACTATATTAATCAAAACGATTCATTAGGAACAGCTTAATTACATTGATACTTACGCAAAATATCTAAGCAGCAGCCAAGGTTGCAGATACAAAAATGCATAGGAGTTAAAAAACAGACACGGCAGGTCGTTATATGTTTGAACAATTTTGGCTTTGTATCATGCTAAAATACCTTTTCATTCCACAGGCTTTAGCTATGATCGTGTCAATTGATGATTGGAAGGAAACACTCCGGCTGAAGAAAATAACCGTGCTCTGACGGTCGAGGAAAACAACAAGCACCTTTCTCGCTACACACACGTATTGTAACCACAACCTTTAAACTCGTATGCTATCCTACGTGCCAGGGAGTGGAGACCAACGCTTTGCATATTCGTGATAATTGCTACAGANATGTCAAAATAGTAGCTAATATTTAAATGTTTCGTACAATGTAGAAACCTTAAGCCTAGCAGGTAACTTCTTGGGGCTTTAGGGGTAAACACAGCAGTGTACCATAATGCCATGTTCCCCAAACTGTCATAATTTGACCCATTTTAGGGGATAGCAGGGCAACTGCTGGGGTTATGGGTCAAACAGAGAAATTGATGCACCACAATGGCATGTTCTACAAACTGTGTAAATTGCAACAAATTTGTACATCCCTTAATAATTTTACCCATTTTAGGGGGCTAGCTGGGTAACCACTGGGGCTATGGGGTAAAACACAACTGACGAAACATTCCAATGACCATATCTTCCAGCTGTAAAAGTTTCTTCTATAACCACCAACCAGTTCACCCCAAAAGTGCATAGACAATGTGCAGGGCATATTTTTACCATTTTAGGGTCTAGTGGGGTAAGCCCTGGGGCTATGGGGTCAATCAAATGGATAACACACTGTCATTACCATATCTAGCAGATGTGAAAGTTTCATACATATCCTTAAACATTTCATGTGAAAAGTGCATGAACAAGCTGCAGGGGGAGAAAAAGAAAGAAAAAAACAGAATGAAAACAATGTGTCCCCTTCAGGAAAGGGGATCCATATAACTATTTCAAAAACTTTACAATCAAATATAGCTCTTTCTTATTTGAAATTTTAAGATGTTCTTTACTTGTTCTAATGATTACACAGAAAATATTTTTATCATCAACTATATGGCATTTAGCTGAAAAGTACTAATTTCAATGGATACCTTGATCTTCCATAAACAAGGGAGTCATTTTTATCAGGAACGGTAGATGTCATGCCAATCAACCGAAAATGATCTTGCATTAAAGTAAGAAAATCCTTTCCTGCTGCTTTTTCCATGGCAGCACTTACTAAAGTGTAACCATGGGTTGTGTAATGAAAACTGCCTAAAAACATCAGTTGTGTTGTGAGGTAAAGGTGATTAATTGGTAAGCGCTACAATCTTACATTATAAGAGTTCTAGTTTAGTCACTTGAGCTTATCCAAGAATTGTAAGTGATATTATTTTGCAGGTGATGTACAAAAATTTACATTAAGCTTTTTTCAAACCTGGTTCTTTCACCAAATCATCGTCCTTGAACATTTTTAAAGCATCAGTAACATTGTCATATTGTTTTAACGAGTAATATTCATCATTCGAAAATTCTGGTGTTTTGCTTTCCATTTCCAAAGTTTTTGCATAATGCCTGACACCACTTGTATGGGAAAGCAAGTGACCTAAAGTTATATCAACCTGCAAAATACATCACATTGGCTTTCATCAAACTAAAGTTATTGTTTCAAATTTTGATCCCCCGAGCAAAATATTGTTGGTTAAATAAAACATTACAATAATGTGCCTCATAAACAGTTGCAATCACATTACAATTAACAATACAACAAGATAAAAACAAAAGTGTGGGACATAACAGTAAGAGGGGGGCAGCAGTCGCACCTTCCACACTTGTTAAGATTAGATAAATACCAGGGTCCTGAGAAGTTGGGAATCTTAATGTAGCAGTAAGTGTACCAAATGGCAATTCGACTTGGTTTAATTCGTTTGACAAAATGACATGGTTTATTCGGTTTCGGTCCAAACCTGATTTCATTGCATTACAAATTGTATTTGACCAGTTTTTAAAAAACAATGAAATCCACAAATATTCCTATACCTAATCAGTTATGCACCTTTTTACCATCATAACTTTTTTCTGGGTAGTCTGAAACATACTCTTGTATTGGCTTATCCAAGTCAATTATACCATTTTGCCAAAGTCGACATAGGGCAGAAGCAGTAAAAGACTTACTAATACTTGCAACTCTCATTATTGTATCTGGGTGACAAGGCACATGGTTTTCGACATCAGCATAACCAAAGCCTAAAAACAAAACGATTGCAATTGTAAAGTGAAACTTGATCTACTATGTAAGTAAATGATTTTAACGCATATTTTTCAACAGAAAACTTACCTTCACACCAAACCAATTTTCCATTTTTGCTTACAGCAACAACCATTCCTGGAGCTCCAGATTGCAACATTTTTTGTTTGACTAAATTCTGACACTTGAGTACATCAATCTGTATCACATTTGTTGAGTAAATGAACAAGTTTATGCAATGTTATGCCAAATACATACTGTTCAATACGTACCTGACTATTCTTTTGAAAGCATGAACTCGCAGAAGCAGACTCCACCTGCTTTTCATGACATTCTTCTGATTGTAAGTTTGCAAAAGTAATTGAAGTAAGTAGATGACACGTTCTTCTAAACATGGTTTGCCTTTTGCATACAGATCCAGTTAATGACTGACCAAATATAATGCAAGGTAATAAAACAAAACAAGCTACGACCGATATTTTACAACGTTGCGTTTGAAAATATCAAATGCCCAAACATTTTTGCGCCACGAAAGGAAACCAAGTTTTCCCTTTTTTACCGCCGCTGTGTTTGAATCCATAGACATCCTAATAACCAATGTGTACTTTCACATCGGTTCAAACTTTTTTTACTTTACAGAAACATTTCCTTTTCATGTAAATTGCAGTTTTAGGTTTGTTTTTAGTTTAGTGTTTTTGCACGCAATGCGTTCCGAGAAGATGGTTCAGGGACCGGTTTGCTAATTGTCGGAACTAAATCTTCTCCACTAAAGATTTGTACAACAACTTTTTGTACAAAACGTCTTTTTAGGCTTGTGGTAATATAGAGCAGTGGTTAGCGGTACCGCCTATAATACCGGCATATTTACCAAACAATACAGTTTTTAGGATTTTCACTGTTATTTTTGAAAGGAAACAAGTACAAAGAAAAAAATGTTACACAAACTGAGGAAAGTGTGTAAGATCACAGTTTTCTGTTTAGTTTGTTGATAAAAAGTCAACTAATATTGCATTAATGTACTATTTTTCAAACGCAAACTGCCACCTCATTGACAAATACTTTCAAATGTGGCACAAACAAAGTTTAAACTGTTATGTTAAAATTTTTAGTCTCTTTAAAATATTGTCGAGCTTCCTGTGATTTTCCTGCTGCCTAATTAATCTCATAAAAGCCCTGTCACATGCATAATGATATTGTAGCTGCAGCATGTTTTACCTTGTTTCAGTGTTGTGATAAAAAAATAACTGTGAAATGTTGTTTTTGGCAAAGTTGTCTTTTTAATAGCATTCTTAGCCCTACAGCCCTAATACAAATACAGCCCTTACCGATTCTAACCTCCTCCCTGAAATTTGCTGCTGAAAAACAACAGCCTGTACTTAACACCAGCAGTCTTTTTTGCACCCAATAAGTGCTTGTGTAGTTTTGTGTGTGTGATTGATTTTGTTTATGCGCTGACGAAAACCACCTGTAAAGGACAGTGTCTCCCAACCGGTGGTATGCAAAAGCATTCCAGATGTACGCCAGCACTTTTTACGCATTAAAGTTAACTGTGTTCTTTGTTGCATTTATATTATTCGATTCAGAAAATGAAAAAATGATGTTTGTTGCATGTACCGTTTTATGTGTGTGTTTAAAAGCATTGATAAAAGAGATGTTACGTTACAAAACATCACTACATAGATTATAAAAGGTGGGAAAACCCTTAAACTGCATTGTAGCGCATCAGTTAAAAAACCGACCTTTTCTGGTAACATTTTGTACTTGGTTTCAGAATCAGAAGTGAAGATCAAATTAGGTTAGGGCATGTAACACAAAACTTCAATAAAAAAAAATGGCAGAGAAAATTTCAGTCATTGAGTTCTTGCTTGAAACCAAAGATGATGTCAACTCTCCCACAACATCAACTTTTACTTCTAAAATGTCTTTATGTCGGGCAACTATTGCTGCACTTGAAGAGGTATTTTTTTGCACTGTCTTTAATGGTTAAGTAATCTTTATCTTTCCATATTATTTCAAACGAAAGTTTTGCTTCAAGTCTCTGCATAGATTAAAGAATAAAAAAAATTAAAGAACAACGAAATGTATGTTGGTACATGGATACTTAATTTGATATATCTAATTTGAAGAAAAAGGTCTTGGATTAGTAATGACTAATTTATAAACATGTTTTCCTAATGTGTTCATAGAGTTTGGATGCTGACAGGTCTGCATTAAAGAAAATGAAAAATTCAACTAAAGCTTTACATGCATCGGGGCAAAGTAAGTTTTCAGCTTTTACTTTGCTTTAAAAATGTGCTGTGTCAACATAACAAAAACATGTAAGGGATAAAAGGTTGAAATCTGTTCTCACATAATAGTTTCAATAAATGTTCAAAGAAGCAATAAATCTTTGTTTAGCCCATGTTGGAAATGAAGGGACATTTGCAACCAATTTGGAGCGACTTGGCAATGCTGCACTGTTAGCTGAAGAATCCGACATAGGAAATGCCTTCCTAAAGTTTACGGTGTTTTCTAATGAGTTAAGCTCTTTACTGAAAAATTTGGTGAGTTTCATTTACTTGTAGTGCATTACTAACATACTATTGTGGTTACACCTACTGTCTATTTATAAAATTATCAATCATTAAAGATAAGTTATTAAAAATTATTATGTGCCAAAATTGCCAGTGTTTGTATATCTTGTGGTTAATGCAGTTTGTTTGATGCTACATGTGATACATATATTTCAGATATTTTTGTCCAGGTGAAACTTTGCCAACAAATATTAAACAACAGTTTTGACATTTTGGTTTATTTAGCTAGCTTGTTTTTACATTGATGTGCAAATCTAGTACAGACAAAGATATGTTTATTGCATGTGTGTGATATCTGTTCAGGCATATTGGTAATAATATGTCCTCCAGCTATTGTATCATTAAGCGTCATAATCTGTGCTTACAGATTGCCAACATCAACAATGTACTCACCTTTCCATTGGAGGCTTTACTCAAAGGCGACTTGAAAGGAATAAAAGGGGTATAGCTAAAATTAACAATTCTTTACATTTAAATTGTAACATTGATGATTGTTTAACTTCATAGGACATGAAAAGGCCATTTGACAAATCCTGGAAGGACTATGATTCCAAAGTGTAAGTTTGACATTGTATTTTGTAGTCCATACATTCGCAATGTGTTCAAATTATTAGCAGCCACAATTGGTCTGCATTTCTGGCACAATGTAATTAACTGGACTGGATTGGGCCCAAATCTGCTACAATTGCTCATGTTTTGAAAAGAAAAGTTGCTCGTTTGAAGGATGTGGCCATATCATACATACATCACTTCCTGTACAGCTTGTGGTACAAACTTAGGTCAACATTCCACTGTTGCATATACTTTTCCACACATCATTGCACCTGTTGATTATTCAGTTGATATAGAAAAAAAATAATTCACCACTTCTGCAAAATTAAGGCATTTAATTCTAAAATAAACCCATAGGATTTGTGTTGTCACTTTCCACATGTCATTAAATGATGCTAAATTAGTGTTCAAATACTTTATAAATTCATTAGTTTACTAATAAGGTAAGATTTGTAACAACTGTTATGCCATTTTAGTGTAACTGGTTGGCACATATTGGGTATTAGTACCAATTAAATGAGTTGTGATAATGGCCACCAACATATTTGTACTGTGTGTACATTGGGAATGCTGGCTAGTCATGTATCAATTCTCCAAATTTTGAACTTCAGGAAACAAGTTGAACGAGAGAAACGCCAACTAGCCAAGGAGGCCGGAATGATTAGAACTGAAATAACAGGCGCTGAAGTAAGTTGGTCTTTACTCTTGGTTTTCTTATTACTTGACACTTTAAAAGATGTGATGAACTACCCAATCATTGTATACATGTTACTGTAATCTACATATCCACTTACAATAGATTGCTGAGGAAATGGAAAAGGAAAGAAGGATGTTTCAACTTCAAGTTTGTGAAGTAAGCCAATTTGCATGCATAAGGTGCAGGTTTAAAATGTCTTTCTATTTTTTCCCTTCAGTATCTAATCAAGGCGAACGAAATAAAAACAAAGAAAGGAGTTGAACTTGTCCAGCACCTGATCGATTTTTACCATGCACAAAACACGTATGTATATAGATCCCAAGCCTTGTTGTTTGTGCAAACAAGTTTCACTTTTTAGGTACAACTTTTGATTTATGTAAATTTCTAATGCTTTTTTATTTTGCTGCAACTTTTTGCACACCCTTTTCATTCATTAGAAGTCTGCCTTTCATGGCAGAGAAAAGTATGCATTTGAGGACATTTGAAATAATTTTTGGAGTAATTTAAAAATCATTATTATACCGTAATATGCACCCATTGGGTTTTATGCTTAGAGAACTATCTTTTACTGTCATTTACGACGTTAAAATTTGGCGCAACGCTCCAATTAGGATTAGGTTAATACAAGTGTCTATTTATAAACATAGCTTGTGTATATTTACTTTACTAGAGTAACTTGTATACTCCATAACAATGTGTTAAAAAAGGTAGTTCAACTTAGATTAAGTCACTGGTAAAGATCCTAGANAGAAAGGAGTTGAACTTGTCCAGCACCTGATAGATTTTTACCATGCACAAAACACGTATGTATATAGATCCCAAGCCTTATTGTTTGTGCAAACAAGTTTCACTTTTTAGGTACAACTTTTGATTTATGTAAAGTTCTAATGCTTTTTTATTTTGCTGCAAATTTTTGCACACCCTTTTCATTCATTAGAAGTCTGCCTTTTATGGCGGAGAAAAGTATGCATTTGAGGACATTTGAAATAATTTTTGGAGTAATTTAAAAATCATTATTATACAGTAATATGCACCCATTGGGTTTTATGCTTAGAGAACTATCTTATACTGTCATTTATGACGTTAAAATTTGGCACAACGCTCCAATTAGGATTAGGTTAATACAATTGTCTATTTATAAACATAGCTTGTGTATATTTACTTTACTAGAGTAACTTGTATACTCCATAACCATGTGTTAAAAAAGGTAGTTCAACTTACTTAAGTCACTGGTAAAGATCCTAGATAATCTGCTAGTTTACCATTCCTAGGTTTTTAAACAAGTTGTAAAATCATGCACTTAGTGGTGTAGCAGTGTGACATGAATCATTGTAAAAATTTTGTCCAGTTGTGTGTATTGCAAGCCTGATTTTTTTTCATTTCTGGTTTCTAGATTCTTTACTGAAGGTCTGAAAGTTATCGAGCAATACAGAGTTTATGCTGAAGGTCTCACTGCTAATCTTAATTCAGTAAGTATTGCAAAGCTCTGCGTGCAATAAATAAAAATTTGGCCTTACTGGGACACATGTCAGAAAAATGAATTGAGTGCAATTTTGTGCCAAACTGGTTTAAGAATATTTATATTTTCTCAATGACATTTAGAAAAATACGCACATTTTATAGAATAGTAAGTTGTTACCACTATAGTTGACGGTGGTACAGTTAACGGTGATGGGGCTTGAAATTTGCCAAATTTTGTTTGCAATATTGTCAAGGTAAATACAATGCAGAATATATGTATTGGTGATATAAATGGTGTATTCCTAAATATACTCTAGATTTTGTCAGTATCAGTGAGCTCTGGTGGAATTTTTGTAAAAGTTCTTAAAATACCAATAGTCTGCCCAAGGTTTTGATACATTTAAAAAATGCTTTAGTATGTTGCACTCATGTTATTGTTATTAGCTGCGTCAGACCCAGGATGAGGAGCATAGGCAATTGGTTGAACTACGTAGCATGTTAAAGGCCTCTGTATCAGATAACGACAACACACCAACAACGGCAAAGAATCAAAACGTGTACAACCTGCATCAACTGCAGGTAGGAAAATTACTGTGTAAAAGTTGTTACTTGATAGGTAATGTGGGAGAATTCACTTTATAACTCAACTTTGGTCCCAATCAAATTAAAAGTTACTCAGAAGTTTTTTTATGTTACACATCAAACTGTAATCTCATTTGAAAGTTTCATGAGAAATCACATGAGATTGCACTCTACGTTTTTTTCACAACTGTCACTAGAAATGGTTTTATACAAGTGCCTTTATAAAATATATACAAGGTTTTATACAGCAATGTACAACACATATGTCATTTTTTCCATTCTTCTTCAGTTGTTGTATGTATGCAAAATTTATCCTGTCTTAATAAGTACTGGTGAAACTAATGCTGCTAGACCAATGTAGTTGGATAACCAGCAGACTGGACTCTATAAATACTATTGTATTTTCAGATATTGATTGGCTGCTCGAAACCAATTTTACTTCCTTCTTTTAGGGCAACAAAGATCTGGGAAATGAAAAATCTGGGTATTTATTGAAGAGAAGTGAAGGACTGAGAAGAGCATGGCAAAAACGACGCTGTGTGGTCGCTGGTGGTTTCCTTACTATGTCACATAACAATGTGGGTCATTTATGTACACATTATAATGCTAACATAGACTTTAATAATGTGGTAATTGTCAATGTTGTAAGCATATCTTTGTGCCTGTTTCCAGATGAATAAGCCTCCTGTAAAACTCAATTTATTGACAAGTCAACTAAAGTTGGTGCAGGAAGATAAAAAGCAGTTTGATCTCGTTTCACGTGAGTCACTAACATGTTTTCCAGTAATGTACATTGGGGATATTTATAGCAGAATTTTAGGCTGTTCTGGAAACGTTGTTTTGGTTCCAGAATACCTTTTGGCAGACTAAAACTCTAAAATCTTGCATGTAAGAAAACAACAATGAATGACCAAATTTTAATGAGTGACACATGCCTTTTATTTGATCTCTTGTATTAAAAGGTAAACATCAAAACAATCATACATGTGCAATTATCAGAGAAGTATGTAGAAAACTATCTTTGTCTGCTTTTTATATCCCCAAACCAGATTAAGCATTTAATTCTAAAAATCCACAAGTATAATCTCATGTAACCTGCCTGGTTTTGAATTAATAGGTTGATATGCAATTACTGACTATGACACAAGTCATGAAATGTTTGGTGGATTTTGATAAAACTTTCACTGCTGGCAGATATGGTCATGGTGGTGTGTCAAGCATTTCATTTGACAGTTTCAATATGTAACTCATATGGTATGTCCTGATTTTCTTCACACAAACAGGGTTAAGTACTTCTAAATCATCACAGCCAAAATGGAGCCTTAGATGTAAAAATGGCCTTAGATGTATATATATATTCGAAATATTTCATTTGTCATTGCAGACAATCGGACATACCGCTTTATGGCAGATGATGAAGCTGCAGCAGTGGTGTAAGTTTTGCATACAATTCATATCAATTTTTTTGGTTTAACTCTTTATGTTGTTTGCCTAGGTGGGTGTCAGTTATATCAAATAGCAAGGAAGATGCTTTGAACCAAGTTTTTGGAGATGCAGCATGTGGCAAGAACGGGTCGGAGGAAAACGCTGGTCTCCGTGAATTAACACAATCTGTAATCAGTGAAGTACAAAGAATGCCAGGAAATGAAATCTGTTGTGATTGTTCTGCACCAAGTAAGGCTTCCACTGTTTTTCTTTATTGCAATTAGAAATGGCAATACAAATGTTATTTAACAAAACAACACCTATGTGTACATAACCTGCTTTTCTAATTTTTTCTCTGTTATGTTATTGCTTGGGCTTTTGTTTTGGTCTGGTCTAAAATGGACTCAAATGCCAAATAAAACAAACAATAATTTACAGTCTTAATTTATCCCTGTACTTTTTACTCTTTTAGTTTGTATATTTCCTGACAAGGATTGACAGATTGTATAATGAGTCGATGTGGTGTGTCATGTTTGTGCAGTTGAGTTTACAACCATGGACACTGGTCTCAAAAACGGCATGCCCTGGGTCCAAGCTCGTCAACCAGAATTGTTTTTTTGGCCTAGACTATTTTATCAATACTTATTTGTTTTGGCCCTTTGGTTTCCTAAAGACGACATTTTGATAGGGGGTGCTTTAAAGTAATGCACTCAACTTTGTTTCTGTTGTTTCTAGATCC
>QXVZ01030430.1:0-18115 GCA_008931825.1 Phallusia fumigata
ACTTGCTCGGTACAGACGATCCGCTCGGTTCATAGCGGCACAATGGTACATATCCACAGCGGACAATTGAAAAGATCGTGGATGTTTCTTGTTGTGTGAAATTGTAGGATAAATTCAATGATTTGTGTATTGGAGTTTGTTTGTGATCATATATGGGGTTTTCAAGTGAATAAGGCTGTAGCTTATCAGTAAATGTATTATCCGCATTCAAGTGCTGACTTTCCTGCAAAACATTGTGTTTTTGTGATTTCTAGATCGAGTGGTGGCCGGAATTTTGTTTGTGACGTATTGTTTTCAAGTGCTTTAGCTGCGAACAAGTTTATTCCGGTAATGACTTTTCCGATCAACTCAAGTTTTTGAGTGAGATAACCAACCGACAGTGGCACAATTTCATGTTGTTTGTTTGTTTCATTTTTATCCTCGGTGGTCGGAACAATTCCTGAATGCGTTATGCTTATAATGAGTCCACCGTCGAACTACCTGCTTCATTGCAGTTCTGTTGGATCTTTTTAATTATTTGAAGTTGTTGAACAATTTGGCATCAACGTTCTTGGCCACCAACACTATGGAACGACAAACTAAACATTTGTTAAAGTTTGCAAGGGCTGTATCCGCCAGCACATTTGAACGCCAGCTATGTGAAAAAACAGCTTGACCAAACACAGTCCACTCCCAACCCAACCAACACGCCGAACTCCACAAACATTGTTGAGTATTGCACCAGTTTAACCGTTCATACTGCAGGGCAAACTTTGCAATGTTGACTTCCAATGTTTGTGCGAACCACGTCACTTGAGTAACATGTGCAATCTGCAAACCAAGAGGTCACCCTTTATTTGCTTGCTCCCTTTTTCCTCCACCACCACTCCCCGATCGAAGCTCATAAACGCAGCCGAATCAAATTTCCATTTGCTTTCTGTTGTTGTTCTGTGGTTGACTGATGCTAGCTGCAAGATGAATGGTGAGTCCTAATTGTTTTTGTGTTAATTTGAGCTTTTTAGAGACTTCAGCCAAAGTTTCAGACGCGTTTGTTTTAACTTAAGTTGAGAATTTTTCTTCTTACATAAATCTGTTTTAGTTTGAGACTATGTTGTTCATTTTGCAACGTACAAAACGCTTAAGATTCAATCAAACCCCTTTTTTGCAGTTCCGATTATTTTGTTCTCGGTTTTCACTCTCGTATCATCGGATGGACGAGTATTAGATGGTTTACCGACAGACAGGCCTCTTATAATTGCTCACCGTGGAAGCTCAGGTAAAGAATTATTATTAAATTTTTTACAATTGTTAAATTTATAAAGTACAAAGGTCGCCTACGGATTTTATTTTGAACTTCACTTTCAGTTTTNACGCAAGAACGCGATTTCCCGAAATAGCTAGATGCCGGTTGTCGAAGGACCACCTGTCACGTGATGTGCCAAACAACGTTGTTGTGGCAACTAAAAGAGTCGGCAGTTGTTGCACGTGATTGACAGATTAGGTTGTTGGCGGCAGCACCAGGAAAGCTAGTTAGTAGGTCAACATGTAAGGGTTTGTATGCTGGGAGCAGATCGTTTAAGAAATGTGCTCATATAAATCAAAAGCGGCCTTAGACAAACGTTGTTGTCATCATCAGGAAATGTAGAGAATGTTTTACACACAAGTACTGGCTCGTATCTTCCTTTTGNTTTGTGTTAATTTGAGCTTTTTAGAGACTTCAGCCAAAGTTTCAGTCGCGTTTGTTTTAACTTAAGTTGAGAATATTTCTTCTTACATAAATCTGTTTTAGTTTGAGACTATGTTGTTTATTTGCAACGTACAAAATGCCGAAGATTCAATCAACCCCGTTTTTGCAGTTCCGATTATTTTGTTCTCGGTTTTCACTCTCGTATCATCGGATGGACGAGTATTGGATGGTTTACCGACAGACAGACCTCTTATAATTGCTCACCGTGGAAGCTCAGGTAAAGAATTAATATTAAATTTTATTAATTTGAAGCTCAGGTAAAGAATTAAAAGTACAAAGGTCGCCTACGGCTATTATTTTGAACTTTACTTTCAGTTTGTCAACAGTTCACTTTATTTTTTTACTGCTGGATAAAGTTCCACTTTCAAATAGAAAAATGGAATTTCGCATTGTATTGTGTTCGTTGACAAAAGCGGTAAAATCTGTCGCTGACGCTCAGATTTTTTTATTGCATCGTGAACATAAAGCAAATACTGCGTGAACAAAAAGCAGTAAAAACAATTTTGAATGCACGTTTCTTGCAAATTGTCATCGACCAAAGCTTTTGCTCAAAATACGTAAGTAATTACAAAAACCAACATGAAAAATATTCCCTTTGTGCAATGAAAATAATTCCAAACATTCTTACGCTTATGATGGTTGCGGTCGCGTTGAAAAGCTCGTGCATTCGTCAAACAAACGGCTCACCAGCAACATAAGGCAAACATATGTTTCCGTTATCAGTTCGTGGTTGTTACCGGGTCTTGTACATGTTTCACGTACATGAAATACTGTGGCTGATTATATGATAACATACCTACGTATAACCCGCCATATTCACCACATTGTATACGAACCTTTAGGTTTCATACACTGAGGTTTAATATTCACCACACAGTAGGATGCGTTGGCACATTTTTTTACAAACGTTTGTGAAATAAATCTAATCGGTTCCCATAGAAATTTATGCTTTTGTATTCTTAGTTGTGGCATAAAAAATATTCGCCTTGCTTTTAAATCTTACCAACATTCTTCGCACGTAACTATAACGAACCGACGCTAATGTACCTTATACCGATGTGTAAAGGCAAAGCAAATCACGATTTGACATTCCAGATATCCTAGAACAGAAAGTTATTCTAGTTTCAACATCCGCGGTCGCGGGAATCTGTTTAAACCAACGACATTTTGTTCTTTACAGGGATGAGACCCGAGCACACAGTGGAAGCTTATCAACTCGCAATCGAACAAGGTGCTGACATCATTGAGTGTGACGTCGCTCTCACCAAGGTAACCTGTGACGTCATTTGTAAAATTATTGACTTTGCTGGCGAATTGTTTTGCGACGCGCGATTCCCGACAACCGGATTCGAATTCGATCGCTTTGTGACGTCATTACGTACAACAACTGCCGGCTCTTTGAGTTGCCACGTTTTGTGACGTCATTAACGCAAGAACGCGATTTCCCGAAATAGCTAGATGCCGGTTGTCGAAGGACCACCTGTCACGTGATGTGCCAAACAACGTTGTTGTGGCAACTAAAAGAGTCGGCAGTTGTTGCACGTGATTGACAGATTAGGTTGTTGGCGGCAGCACCAGGAAAGCTAGTTAGTAGGTCAACATGTAAGGGTTTGTATGCTGGGAGCAGATCGTTTAAGAAATGTGCTCATATAAATCAAAAGCGGCCTTAGACAAACGTTGTTGTCATCATCAGGAAATGTAGAGAATGTTTTACACACAAGTACTGGCTCGTATCTTCCTTTTGGGACTTTGTAAAAGCGTGAATTATGTATCCTGTGTTCAAACAAATTCCTCCAACTTTCCAACTTTTTTAAGCGAATATATTTAAATATAATCGTAATAAATACAAACATACTTGTATTTACCTTTGTTCCACCGCCTTGATTTGCCAAAAAAATATAAAAATGCAAAGTCGTTCATATAACCATGGCTCGATGTTAAAAGCAATTAACTGTTTGTTGTGAATCAAATGTCTATTATCTCTCAGGACTTGCAGTTAATCTGTACACACGATGTCTCCATCAACTCGACAACGGACGTCCACCAACATCCAGAGTTCGACGACAAAATTCAAACTTACACTGTGGAAGGCAAAAGCGTGACTGACTACTTCACGGTTGACTTTACACTGGAAGAGTTGAAAACTTTACGAAAGGTGAAAAAATGCCCGAGATCTTGAATAGAATGAATATATTGTATTGCAAACAGTTTCGCTCACAAATCGCTTTTTGTCTTTACAGTGTACTAAGCTATTTGACTGTAAAGTTTTTAATGAAGCAACGTTTCATCAGTACATAATGACGAGAATCTTATATTTGTCTCTGTTCGTTCGATTCTCAGAAAGTCTTTGCTCATATTGGTAAACAAGTTTATGCTTTTTACTTGACGAACGAGTCCCCTCGACGCAGATTTGGATCGTTAAAAACTCAGTTGATCGAGTTCAGTCCAGTGCTTAGGACAGCACGGTTTAGCCGAGTTCAATTTTTCGGATGAGTAGAGAGTCAATTCGAGTTCTCTGGTCAGTCAGTCGAGTCGGAAAGTTTCAAATAATGCTTGTCGTGTATGAAGCAATTATTTATTTAATACGAGCCATTGACACTGTTCAAACTCCGAAGAGTTTTATTAGTTGGACCTCTGGAAAGTCTGTGGTCGGGGGTTCGAATTTCCCTCGGGATCATATATTTAGAACATGACAACTTGTTCGCATAAATCACAATTAAGGCCGCTTTAATGACGTTTATTGGTTGGCAGATTCAACAAAATTCACGCCGTGACCAGTCCTACAACGGGGAATTCGCAATGGCAAGCTTCGACGAATACATCGCTGTCGCAAAGAACATTTCCAACCCCAGGACGGTGGGAATTTACCCGGAAACCAAAAGTCCCCCTTTCGTGAACGAGATTCTGCAAAGTCGAAACCACAACACAACGTTTGAAGACATCTTGTTGGAATCGCTTGCTAAGCATGGTTACACAAGCCCAACATCACCTTGCTTCATACAATCTTTCCATCCGCCCAGTCTGCAGTACATGGCACCGAAGACATCCCTTCCTTTAATTTATTTGACCGGGACAAGTTTGACCGATAATATTCTATCAGAGGTTGCCACGTACTGTTACGGGATTGGTCCAACCAAGAACGCGATCGTCAGAGTTGTGAATGACAATATTGTTGAACAAACTGATTTCGTTGACAGAATTCACGCTCATGGTTTAAAGGTACGTGGTCGACATTGAAATACAAATAGTTTTTGTTTAAAATTTTTTAATTAATTATTTTCTGTCCCATTTAAATCCGAATTCGTTGAACGCGACATTTTTTAGTTAAATTACCTGCTTCGATTCTTCTAAATGGCAAATGTCTCCTAAAAATATTGCGGTGATCCACAATTGATTCTCTTCTGAACTTGAAAGGACAGACAAACCAAACGCTGCAAATTAATAAATTGGTGAATGCCATAAAATAACCCTTATCTGAAAAGTACCCCCGAACTGACATCAAGTTACTACATATATTATTGTAATTGATAAACACATCAATAAGATATGACAACCAGTTACCATGTCAACATATCTCCACCAGGTTCACCCTTACACGTTCCGGAACGAATACAATTACCTGGCGTGGGATTACGGCGCAGATCCATACAAGGAATACGAAATGTTCGCTAATATCGGAGTCGATGGTTTCTTCACCGATTTTCCCTGGTCGCTTTCAAATTACATGGCTCTAACAACCGGTGCTTCCCCTCAACTGCGACCATCTTGGTTCTTGCTTGGACTTGCTGTTGTCAGTTGGGTACTTGTTTAGTCGACTATCCACAATGTTTGTAAGCCACTTTTAGCCTCTTTTGCGCCACCGCGCGGCTTTTCTCGCACTGTAGCACATCTTCAATTAAAGCATACGTCACATACATTTGCTTGCTTATCTATAAAGTAATGTTAGGCTTTCTGTCAGAGGAAATTTCATCCAATAAGACATCGAATTTTTGTGGTGAAAGCCGTGTTTGATTTTGATGAAACGATGCTCTTGAATTCACACAATATTTTCAAGAAAGTATTTTTTTCGCGTTTGTGGGTGCAAAACTTTAATATGTTGTCTATGAACGTTCACCCAGGCGGGAAAACTTTAGTTAAAGTGTTTTTTCAAATTACAAATATGCGACAGAGTGGCTTTGAGCGCAAATTTTACAATGAAGTGCAAGTTGCAGTAAACTGCAGTTTGATTAAATCCATTTGAGATGACGAAAGTCTTCTTTGTTGCGTGAGATGTAACTTTTTATGGACGACACGGAACGGACGCTAACATCGCGAATCGTGCCAAGTACTTCCGAGCTTTTTTCTGCCGTATGCGTAAGTAGCAGTTCACCAACAGTAGCCTCCTGCTCCTGTGTGCTGCAAAGTTTCTCGTAAAGTGCAAAATGAAAGGTAAGACCAGTGGTTTGTTGGGCATTGTTTATTTTTTATTCTTGGCATGTATTTTAGTTTGTGTGTGTTCTGTTTTGCCCCAGTAGTATTGTATCTGTACAAGCAGTTTTATTTTTGAATTCGATGATTTCATTTGGAGTAAATCAACGTCTCCGTTTTATTGAATTATTGGTTATGTTCATTCTTCCAGTTTCACCATTTTACTGGAGACAAGTTATTTACATTTTTATTTTAAACCATAAGGTGTTTTATGTAATCCTCGGTGTCCAAGGTAGAATTATTCCGAACCTTATTTTGGTTCCCGATTAGAAAATTGGTATTGATTAGAGGTGTATTACGGACCCTTTTTCTGGTCAATGTAAAAATGATTTCTCAAGGAGTGATGGCTTTGTGGTAATATAGTACGCATAACAATGTTGGGAAATGGACTTATACATATATGTTTTTTATTTGACGTTTTTTTTAATAGCGGTTAATAGCCTACATCCTGGAAATATTCAATCAGCTTCAACTGGTTGAGCTTCGACCCATTAACAGCGGGTTCAAATTTGTCCAAACCGGTTAAACAGGCCTAAACCTGGCACTTGTGGTTTGACGCGCTAGACATTTCCTCAGAGAAAAATTGTGACAGTGATCTTCAGCAGCACTGCTTCTCGTGTTTCAATGTCAACATAATTTCTCGATCATTATCATCGATTGTTGCAGGTTTGTTCGTGATATTCTTGATTTTCGAGGTTGCTTCCTCCAGTGACCGAGTGTTCGATGGTTTACCGACAAACCGCCCCTTCAACATAGCTCACCGTGGAAGCTCTGGTTGGTTTTCTTCTTTTCATTTTCTTTCAGCTTCGTGTCTTAGTTTTAACGAGACCTAAGTACAATGTTTTCGGACTGCTTCTAATCGGAATTGTTTGTTCAACCCAAATCGGTTCATGCAGATTCCGGCAGAATTTACAAAATTATCATGAATTTTTGAATATCAAACGCAGACTTTTAAGACACGCAAAGTAGAAACATCAAGCCAAAAAATCAAAACAAGTCAAAAATTCCAGACTTTCGTCCGATGACGCATCGCTTGTGGATGCTAGCGTTGTGTTGTTATGTGGGTCTTTTCCTGTACTCCCGGATGTAGCTGCTACACACGCCTGAAAAGCAGAATCATGAAGTTACGTCGAAGGGCCGTCGCAAGATGTTTTCATGCGTTGTATGCAGGCCAGCACTACTTTCAGGTTGGGATTTAATTCATCCCAACAAGCGTATAAATGCCTTTTAATCATTAACAATAAGCGATACTTTTGTATTTTAAATTTGATTATGACATCTATGCTTCAACATGCTTTGAAGAATTTACTCTGATAAATTTTTGGGTTCTCTGTTGATTGGTAAATAATTCTTGAGAAAAGTTGAAGCTCGTAAAATCCAAACTGCTTTCCGCCACAGGGATGAGACCCGAGCACACAGTGGCAGCTTATCAACTCGCCATCCAACAAGGGGCTGACATCATTGAGTGTGACGTCGCTCTCACCAAGGTAACCTGTGACGTCATCAATTCAAAAAAAGATATTTTGAGATAAGTTCTTTGAAAATTGTATTTTTATTTAACGACCTGTTTTACAGGATTTGATGTTGATTTGCGCTCACAACGCTTCACTCAACGCGAGTTCCGACGTCCATCTTTATCCGCAGTTCAGGGACCGAGTTCGGACTTATCATGTCGATTTCTGGAATTTCACCGACTACTTCACAATTGACTTCACGCTGGCTGAGCTCAAAACTCTGCGAGTGGTTCGTTTTGGCATAAAACTGTTTGGTGGAAGTCACTTTTTCACTAATGTATTTAAATCCACTGCCAGACAAACTAAGAAAGTTCAAAATCGAATGTAAAATCAACAAAACATCATTTGTAACATCATTTTAACCCTCTATAAAACTTTTTGATGGCTACGTCACTGCAAAGGTAAAAAGTTTTTCCAACACTTTCGCACAGGTTCAACTTAATCCACTGCGCGACCAGTCCTACAACGGGGAATTTCCCATGGCTACATTTGACGAATACATCGCTGTCGCCAAAAACATTTCCAACCCCAGGACGGTGGGGATTTACCCGGAAGTAAAAAGCCCCCCTTTCGTAAACGGGGTCTTGAAGAGTCGGGGTCACAACACAACGTTTGAAGATATCTTGCTGGAATCGCTCACCAAGCATGGTTACACAAGTTCAACTTCACCTTGCTTTATACAATCTTTCTACCCAAGTAGTCTTAAGTATATGTCAACAAAGACTCCCTTGCCTTTGGTGCTTTTGACGTTTTTTGTCCACACCGACACTCAGCTGGCAGATTTTGCCACGTACTGCTACGGGATTGGCGCGTTAAAGAACAATATTGTCAGGGTGGTGAATAACACGATTGTGGAGAAGACGGATTATGTGAAAAGGATTCATGCTCAAGGACTCAAGGTAAAATATAATTTATGTCCGATTAAAGACTAAACAAGTTTGAAACAATTCGCCTCAGAGGCTAAAAAACAATGTCGTTCTCAAATTTCACTGACCTATGACATTATTTCTCCAGATACTAGTGACCCATCCCATTTAAATTTATCCGCAACCGTTGATTGTGTTATCCCATAAGTTATAGTGGTTTCTAGCACGTTGAAGATTTATTTGTTACGTTACAACACTCATCTTCTTGTTAACTCCGAATTAAAACAACAATTTCATATCCAGGTTCATCCGTACACTTTTCAAAACGACCGCCTGGCGTGGGATTACGGCACAGATCCATACAGGGAATACGAAATGTTCGCTAATATCGGAGTTGATGGATTCTTCACCGATTTTCCCTGGTCGCTTTCAAATTACTTGGTTCTGACAACCGGTGCTTCCCCTCACCTGCGACCATCTTGGTTTTCGCTTGGACTTGTTGTCAATTGGGTGTTTATGTAGTTAAGTGCTGTTACCAAACGGTACACAGACGTTTTTTCGTTACTCTTTTTTCGATACAACATGTGACTATTTCAGACAGCGTACGTCATTTGTTTTCCATTGTAATTTATTTCGCTCGAATTTTTATTTAGGTGGTTGTCGGTTTTCTGTTTCGTTGTTTCAAAGCGATAAAGTTGTTGGATTTTTACAAAGAAATCTGCAAACATTTTGATGAATGGTAATGGGTATCCTGATTTTGAATTTTTGAGCACGTTTTATTAATTTGTCTATTAGGAGGCAAAAGGTATGGATAGAAAAATAGTTTGTCTATTAGGAGACAAAAGGTATGGATAGAATAAAACTTCTATTCTAGATGTATAGTTTTGCGTTACCCCTACAAAAAAATCTGTTGATGCATTTCCAACAACTACTTTACCCTCATTGGAAATTTTTTAAACGGATGACAGTTCTGTGTAGTTGGGGTAAAGTTCAAAACAAACTGTTGTTACTTTTCTTACAAGGTTTTGCAAAAACTTTGCAAAAACAATTTCTGGATTTCACGTAACGGCTATCGGTTAATTTGCTGAATGTAATTTACTTTTGGTTATGTTTTGCAATACGCTGAATACTGTAAGAAGCAAGGTACTAAAAGTTTAGGGTAAGTTTATGAAGTAAACTAAAATAGCCGCAACTCAATTTTAAGGGCCCAATATAAAAAATATCACCTGGGCTACAATTACATGTGCACACTAAAACACCAGTTAAATTACAATTAAATTACATAGAATGCCTAGCAAATGCCTAGTAAAAATTCAATGTTTTAGCAGAAAGCATTGTTGCTTGTATTTGGTATACTCTCAGATCAAGCCAAACATTATTAAAACATTTTTACATGCTTTGTAGTTTTTGCAGAGGCTGATGTGAGATTGCTGTATGATGGTTGAAAGCAAGTCTTTCTTTTTATTGCTGCTGGCTATACTTTAGAAATGTCTGACATCGATTTTACGAGATGTTGTTTTACCGGCAAGAAACCGGCACCCAAGTGGATTCAATACACATATCAAGTAAATATTGCCACTGTCTAACTGTGATCCAGTCTGCAGAATATAGCAGTTCCCGATCTCGGGCGTGCAGGACAGGAATGACCTGTGTGCTCAACCCCTAAGTCCATGTGCGAGACCAACAAGCCCGCATGCAACACAAGTGACAAAGAGGACTAGGCAGGGCAATAAAATGTCTTTGGTGCAAATGTATTTGCAAAGTAACAACCAAACATTCCTGACAATCCAGACCCTTTACAATGGTATCCGTTTGTACTTTGAAAAACATCACGAATCAGTGTGAAAACCCCCGACATAAAAAAGCTCCTTGTTTATTTTAATTGATCCATGCACTATGCAGTAATACAGCTGTTATTCATTGATTTTTTTATGTTTTGACTTTCATATGCAAAGAAAACAATCTGCGTGTAGACAAAAAAAGTTAAAAAACAACTCGCGTGTGCAGCTGCAATACTCTGCGGACTAGACTGTGATTATGTTGCTGCCATCTTTGGACTGAGTCATTGATTTGTTATTTCTCAAGATTGTTATATTTGCATCTTTTAGATCTGTTAGATGCCAGGCATGAGTCATAAAATTTGTTGCAAATATTCAAAAAATTTTGCAGAATATTCAAGATGCAGAATTCTGTGACGATATATGCGATGAAATGCTGCTAGAAGGAATATTAAAACAAAATGAAAACTCATCAGAGACAGAAAACTTTTCGTACAAGACATGGGAGTGGGGTGCAATGCCAGGTAATGATTTTCTGTTTGTTACTTAATATTGTTAGGGAGTTACTGCAAGTTTGTAGATGTAAGGTTGTTGTTTGCACCGTCTGTTAGGAATTTATGTCTTTTCCTAAAGCGGAAAAAAACAGTCTTTCTTTAAACCAAATCAAATTGAGAGCCCAGATTACTGTGGTACAGTTTACCAAAACAAAGAAAGATGAAGACAAAACTATTCAAAAAACATAGTGTTGAAAACAATACCTTGATAAAAAATATGTGTTCCCAAGTTGCTACATTGTTTTTATGTTCCAGACAATAGTGAATTACAAAAACGAATATTGGATTTACAACTTCAGCAGCAGAAGTTTTCTCATGCTGCAGGATTAACTTCTCCATCCATTGCACTTATCACAAAACAACTATATGTGCTTGCCTACCATTACCAGGCCGTGTCTGAATCATACGAGAAAGCTACAGAAAAGAAACCAAAACACAAAGCTGGTATTGTGGATGCCAGAAATGATGATATTTCAAGGTGATAATTTAAACGTTACCGAAGGTTCTAATAAAAAGGCATCTGCTGGCACCTTGTGGTAAAAAGTAGAAGTACCGAATCGCGTAAATTAGATTCGGACCAAAACCGAATATTCCGCAGTTTTTGCCCAATAAATTCGGCCGAATCAACTGAATCATTTGTGACGTCACGCGAATCCGTACATAACGCTTTTGACAGTATCATGTTTGTTTTGTGGCCATACAAAACAGTCGTGCTACAACAGGGTAGTTGTGTAATTGTGTTGCAGTAGTATCTTAGTTCTGTGGATTTTAATGTTGCCTTGACCGTCGTTGCCAGCTTCCAAATGAATTACTGATCTTATACTGGGGGTGGACAAAATGATAATGCTTTAATAAAAACTAGTACAAAACGCAACAAAATAACATTTGATAGTTAAGCCCTCGTTTTTAAAAGGTGTTTGGCATTAGCAGTCATAACTACCATAACTTACCACAAACCGCAGCTAAAATACCCTATTTAACAGGTTTGTTACGTAACTGAACATTCATATATCCTTTGCTGCACTTTTTCGTTGTTAAGCCTATTAGTTAAAGCGCAGTTTGAAAGATTGTGTAATACGTAATAACACACGCAATGTGTGTCTTTGTCGCCTAATTACCTGTCCATAATCTGACATTGTAAAATACAAGCATCGTTTTGAGTAACGACAAATATCACTATGGCCCGAACATGTGGTGTGCTAATACGTTATTTTCTGTGTGTGTAAAAGTTTAGTTTTGACCGAATTGTAACAAATTATTCGGCCGAAACCAAATCTTCGTCAAAATTGCTGATTCGGCTGAATAAATTTGGCAAACCGAAACTTCGGTACATCACTAGTAAAAAGCTTGGACCTGAAACTTGCTTTGAGTTTCAGGATAATAATTTGTTTTTTGTTGTTTGTCACATATAAGTTTGTCAAATTTTTTTTTGTCTGACGGCTTGAAAAGCAAAAGTAACGGACTACTTATTTCTATGATATCATTTTTTCTTGGTCCATTGTTTTAGTCAGCAACATCAATGTAAACAGAGCCAGGAATACTTAAGACTATGCTTGTTTGTCTAAAAAATGTCTAAAATCCGACCAATCCATCTTTTGCAGCATGCCGAAACCTGGAGCAACCACTGTAAATGCAAGGTCTGGGAGCAACAGCATAGTGGACAGACTTTCACAAGTTGGAAGCAGATTCACATTGTCATTTGCATTCATGTTCTTGAGGAAAATGTGGAGATTGGGAGAAGACACTGATCTGTGCACTGAGATTCTGCAGGTTTGCTTCACAACACTCGATTTGTTTGGGGTTTTATGCTTTTGTTTTAAAACTTGTTTTTCTCTCATTTTTGTAATGAATATTGATGTTGGGCAATTGGTATGAATGGAAGTAAAAAAACTCCTGTACATTTAACTTTTGTGGTAACATGGTAAAAAAATTGTGTAACACATTTCCCCAAATTTAAAAACTCTACCTTCTGATCAAATGCCTTTTTATGTCTTGTATTTGTATTTGCCTGCCATATATTCTGAGATTTTATAGTTGTTTCATTAACATTAGGACACACTGGATTCATTCCGTGAGCTTCCAGTTGGGTCGTTGTTCCACGAAGATTTGGTTCCTCCTGCTTGGATCGAAGTCATCGAAAGAAGCGACAAGTTTCTGAGGTCTATAACTCAATGGTGAGTTTCTAAAATTATGTGGTTATTGATGACAAAACTTCTAAACAGTCTCAAGCTACATTAATATGGAAATTGTGACTGATTACAGACTTATTGTCCTAAGTCAAGAAGTCCCCAAATAGGGGGCAAATTTTTGTCACATGACCTTTTACTTTGGGTCCTGTTAAAATTTTGCCCAATAAATGTTACAATCATTAACGTAGTTTACTATTTACTAACATTGCTATGAATTTGAAAAAGTATGATCTAAACGTGCGGATCATGCCAGAAAACATTCGCATGCATCTGCCCTAAGTGATTTACATTTCCATGCTGTCCAACTAGAAAAGCCAATGCATGTATATTGCTCAGTCAGAAACATCTATTAATTTTCCTTGTTAGTCCTGAAGTGAGTGGAAGTTCTGCATCCCAACCGGATGTTCCCACCCATGATCAAGATCTTGCGCTCAACCTTTTACTCGAGCTGAGCTTACAGCGTGGAACTCTATCTTCTATGCTCGATGTTGTTGTGTTTTTGTTAAATATGTGGGAATCTCGTAGACAGCTGCCAGATAACAGGTTAGTGGGCGATGGTAGTTCGATTGCAGATCTTATAAAAAATCTTTAAAAAAATGGAGGGCAGTTAAAAATTTGCAACTTGTGGTGTATTTGTTGATGTGGATAATGTGTACTGCTAAAAAATCTTTTTTTTTGTGGAAGTAAATATTTTATATTTTTTGTCCAACCTTTAACTCATGTCCAAATGTATTCATAGAAAAGAGAGTCAAGGTCCAACTGCACCACTGGCTTCCTTCCTACAAAGACTTTCACAAATTCAAATGTCAACTTTCCTTCCAATCACCGATGGAAATTTAACCCAAACTTGTTTGTCAACTGGTTCACATTTCTCACCCGACACCAAGAAAGAAGATAGTAACATTGGTATGTGATGTTTGGTTAACTTTATCGAGTATTAGTTTCAGTTTAAACATCTTGTCAAAAATATCAACAAATAAAAAAAGGAAGCCATGACGAATTTTGCAGAATCCCTAATAATGATATGTGAATGTCGATTATGTTTGGAAAAAGGTTACAAAATTTAGTTTTAACAATAAATTCATGTTTTCTGGTCAGCAATAAACAATGTGTTTCAAATGGTTTTGTATGACAGCATTTACTTCTATTCCAAAGACTTCATAATAAATTTTTTTGTTTTGATACCTTTAATCTATGTAATGTATTCAGATATGAGACAAGCATCAGTCTTCATCATGTCCCAGCTCGGAAGATTGTCGACCGACGTCTTCAACACTTACACAAAGAAAGACCAACAGGATGATGCAGTTTCCAAAGATGAGAAACCGGGGGCTGATGTAAAGGTTAGTATAAATGTTTCAGAATGTTTTGTAATTTGTTGACAAGGTCAATGCTGCATAGAGATTGTTGGCTGCAATATAAAGTAGTTGAGCTGAAAACCTCATTTTGAGAACCACTAATGTGTAAGAGGGAGTCCAAAAAAATTCACTGCCTCCGTGTCGATTTCAAAAACTTGTTTTGACAAAACTTTGTTTAAATTTCTGTTCCAGGTTTATGTTCATTACAACTTAGATGACTCAGATTTCCTGTCCGACAACATGAGAAAATTGAAAGTGGAGCAAGTAGCTGTCGGGGAGAAGTGGTTGTACTTCTTATCTCACAGTGGTCAGTTGTACATACAGAGTAACTCCACGGTCACAACTCAAGAACCTCTGTCAATATCTGACAAGAAGTTTTGTAAGATTGCCTCCCATCCCGATGCATTGCACGTACTTGCTCTAACATCACAAGGTGAGAAGATTGTTTCATGAAAATCAGATTTACGACCTGAATTTTTAGATAAAGATTTTAGAAAACCTGAATAAATATGTAGCTAAGACTAAGACTTAAAACACAAAACCCCTTTTATTAAGAACAAATACATAATGTATATTGTGTGTTTTCTACCTGTCTTTATGTAACCTAGTATTAAACTTTCCTTGTGTTATAAAATAACACATATGTTTATACATGCATGAAAAATCACATCCAACTTTACAAGTGCTTGTGTGTAAATCATTGTTGGGTTTGGTTGATAGTAATGCCTCTGAAAACCTTAATTAACTTTTATAGAAAGATTTCAACCTATTAGGTCAAAAATTAGTGTGATTCTCAGAACTTATTACCTGATACTTTACAGGTCAGGTTTTTTCATGTGGCAACAATGAAGGAGGCCGTCTAGGTCACGGGGACACGCTGCCGTGTCTGAAGCCAAAGATGATATCGCTGTTCAGTAGAAAATCGAGTAAAGTAGTTGATATCGCTTGCGGGAGCAACTACAGTGCTGCTGTCACCGAGAAAGGTGGTTAATTAAAACTCATGCAAAAATACTTTTTTTAACATAATGGTTTGGCTAAAAACAGTTGGCTGGATTATTAATAAGACACTAGTATTGATTAGTTAACTGCTGTCAAATAAACTTTTTAGTATTTAACAGTGGCTGGTGTAATAACATTCTGTACAGTTTGCAAGCAATTGTATCTGCTTTAAAAATTATGGTGGGCCAATATCAACCACCGAAAACTTAACCGTCCATTCTAGGTGAATTGTACACTTGGGGTTGTGGAAACTTTGGTCGTCTCGGACACAACAACAGCGACGACCAGTTTGCACCGAAACTTGTGACAGGATTACAGAATTATCGAGTTATTTCTGTGTCATGTGGAACAGCTGATGCACACACTCTGGCACTGACCAGTGATGGAAAGGTGAGGCATATATGTGAGGTTGTTGATGATCCCCATGTACTGTCCCAATAAAAATATTATACTTGAAACCATACTGGATTTAGGTAGAAGCTAAATAGGCTGTAGCTTAGAGCAGTCATTTCCAACTCTTTTTTTTTTGCGGCACCCTTTTGCTGGGACTTACAAATTGTGCCGTCCAAAGCAGCTTTCAAGTCAATTACAAAAACAATATTAAGTAAACTGCCACTTGCATTTTAATGTTAAGGCACATCAATCAAGTCGGTGTATTTTGCAAGCATTATTCATTGTCACACTTGGTAATATTTAATCAAATAGAAAATCAATTGCAGTAAACTGATCATGGCACCCCTGAGCATTGCAAACAGCTTCCTGGTTGGGCCCACTGGCCTAGGGCTTCACAATTTGTTGTGGCCTCAAAAATTTGCAGTGCTAATCAACTGTTTTAAGAAAGCTCAGCACCCTTGTGCAGTGATAATTACTGTGTCACGTTGACCTACTTGAACCAGGTTTAGCACACCACTATTGTCTGCTTTGTTCATCAGCACCAAGGTACTGCAACTTGATATCCACAAACATGTTCTCTTTAATAGTTAAGTGTAAGACTGAATCTTCTAAGCCAAAAGAACACATTTTCAACCAAAATTTCCATTTTTTGAAGAGCATTACCCAAATTTTGTTGCAGGTATTCTCATGGGGAGATGGAGATCATGGAAAACTTGGATTGGGAGACACTGAAAGTAAAAGAAAACCCAATTTAATCGAGGCTTTGAAAAACACAAAGATCACCAAAGTTCATTGTGGCAAATATATATCGCTTGCCGTGTCAGAAAGTGGAAAACTATATGCCTGGGGTAAATGGAGTATTTTTAATGTTGTTATTTTTTGTCATGTGAGATTTCAAATGTGGTTTAGGTTTAAGTTGGATACAAAATATGTAAGGAATATTATTCATGTATATGTGTGGAATGATGGATTCTGTTTTACTTATTTTAAATTACCAAGAATTATGTTGAGTGGCAAAGTTTAAAGATTTTCCTTTTTAAACTAATAGTTGATTTGAAAGCACCTTTTATTTGTTGCGAGTGATCAGCTCTCAACGAGTATCAACTTTTTGTTAAGGACTTAAGAACAGCTCACGATCTGACCCACTTTCATATGAATTTGACGACAACATTCTAATTCCAAAACTTGTTGATATCGATGAAGTTGTTGATGTTGATTCGGTTGGCGGACAAATTGTTGTTGTCACAGCTGATGGAAAGGTTTGCTTGTAATTTGCACATTTCAGTTTTGTATTCGCACTGTTTTATACGAGTCACTAGCCCTGGAAAGGCACTCAATGTAATGTGGAACATTTCTTTCCCAATGAATCTGTTTTGCAGCCAGAGCATTTATTGCAGTTTATTGGCAGTATCGTTACTCCTGTTATTTTTTTCTGTAAATTATCCTCACAACTAATTCAGGTTCAGTGGTGGAATTCCCTCGATGATCTTTTCACAAATCCCAAGCCATGGATAACTCAATGTTATATTGATCTTGAGAAGAAACAATTTCAAGGTGCTTTGTTGTAAACCTTGTGGTTGTTACAAGTAAAGTAATGATGTGTTTTGTATTTTATTGATAAAATGACCTTGTATTTTAAGCTCTTTATATGTGGTATGCCCATAAGGTTGGCATAAAGATAACTTAAACAGGAAACAAACATATTGAAAATTACACTTTATGAATTTTGTTAGTTATGTAAATTTTTATGCATTTTATTTCTTTTAAAATGTCAATACCTACACAAATATGGGCTGGACCATTTTTTCAAATAAAATATCCTTTTAATTTGTTGATTTTTTATTCAGGTCTCACTGTTGGTTACAACTTGCACTTCGTTCTGTACAAAGACACAGATTGTGAAATAAAAATTCCACAGAAACTTCAGTTTACGATCGACACTTCAACTAAAGCTTTCAGATCGCTGGAGGTTTTGCTGAGCAAAGTAAGTTTAGCTCGTATCTCTGGAAGTGATTGATAATATTTGTGTAAAAATGTTTCCCAGCTTTTTGTCAATGTTTTTGTACAAGAACAGCATTGTGGTCTGTTTAAGGATAAAAATTCGCTTTTAAACTATATTTTTCCAAATTCAATCCCATCTGATGAACTTGCACAAGAACTTTAATACCTTTGTGGATTTATTCTCCTAATTTTTAATTATGGGTCCCCTTCCACGAAGGGGGGGGGGGGGGGGGGGGCTCTGTTTTTTTTTTTTTCTTTTTTTCTGTCTAA
>QXVZ01030434.1:0-10421 GCA_008931825.1 Phallusia fumigata
ATCAACACAAACCTTATTGAGAACAATTTTTGGGGTCAAAACGACTGGAATTTTTGCCATCTCAAGCAAACCTACATTACCAAAAAAACTCTCGTCATTAACATGAAAATAGCGTGCGAACATCCCTTTTCCTTCACCCGGCGTTGTCGGACTTTTCCTGTTGAGAACTCTGAGGCCGGGGTTGGAATTCTGCTAATGACTTTTGGGAATCGACTTTCCCATAACATCGCACCGAACCACTCGAATTTCGCGAATTCTGACATTTTCTAGTGAAGCACTTCAAGTTGTAATCACCTCGCTCGTATGTGGAACTTGTGTGCAGGATTTCGGACGTTTGTATGGATTTCCTAACGAACGTGGTTAAATTCATTGTGTCCAAATGCTTGGAAATCTGGTGTCAAAAACTATTCGCACAGAACCCTGGTAAAACCCAACAAACAATTTTGTTTGTTTATCGAAATTAGTTACCTGTTATAATTTAAAACATAACTGCTTGTATACAATGAATTAATGAGAATACATTGTAATGCAATATGCACTGATGATGACAACAGCAATTGTTGAAACGTTTGCATCACAATGTATTAAATACATACAAGATCTCTGGCAGTTATGTTTTCATTAGTATCAACGCAATGTGAAACTTGTAACATAGCCAACTGGTAAAAATAACACACAAACACTTCAATGTCATTTTCAGGCGAAGTGGTTGAGTTTTTAAAAAGGGCGTTTCCTAAAGCGTAAAAACTGATGTGGTTTGCGGAGCTTGGTGTGGTTTGTCTGGGCGTCTGCTTTTGTGTTTAGTGCAGGTAAAACACCGAGGCTGGCGTTGTTGTTGCAGGTATGTCGCTAACTATCGAGGCGACGCCACTAATGGTTTTGTCTGTGACCCAAAACCTGCGGTGGGAGATAATTATCCTGTAAGCGTTGGGTTGGCAAGTTTTGTTGATACAGCGTCGGCATTGCAGGTTCACTTGTACAGTTAGGCGTTGCGGTGCTGAATGGTTACGAGATTCGTTTTTTTACAGCAATGGTTGTTACAAAAATGTCAACACTGTTAAACCACAATAAAAAAGTAAATTTTGTGAAAACACAAAAATTGGTTCAACTTTTCTTAACATAATTTTGTTTACAGAACTTCTAGTCGAACCCCAGGTGGTTTCTTATCCAAATTCTCATTAAAGGCGCAGTTTAGCGAGTTCCGTCTCCAACAACTGAGCATAACAAACCCCGGGGGTCTCCAGTATATTAGGGTTTACATAATCTGCGAGAATGTTTCGAAATAGCGTAAAAAGGGTTAAAAGCTGTCGAAAATCTGAATTAAACGTTCGTATTGCATTGTGGAGAACATTAAGTCTCAGTAAAGTCAAGAAAACTTTACAGAGCTTGTCTGTATAACTTTGCATGGCGTGAATTAGGCTTACTGTGGTCACGTCCGGGTTTGAACCGGCAACCTGAAGACTTTACACCCGCACAATCGCCAGCTAAACCCGCGAAAAATGTTCGCTGTAACCCTAAACCCAATTATCAATGACAAGAGTCGACGTTCTAATGATTAATCGACCAACTGGCATCTTTCACCACCCAGTCGTGCTTGACATCTCGGAAACAGTTAGAGTCGTTTGGTGCTGAAGTTGTTTGGTAAGCCGACACCTTTACTCGAAACCCCATGACGACACGACTCGCGACGCCGATTGTCGACGAAGTTGACGTCATAGAGGCTCTGGTGTGCTTGGGGGCGATAATGGGTTTGGGGCGTTTTTGTGGTAGCTTATGAGTAGCTCAGGTTGGGTGTAGTTGCTCTCATCGAGAAAATGCTACTGGGATTGTTTAATTCTCTTTCTCTACATTTATTCCTGTATTTTACGGAGGAAATTTGAGTGGGATTGTTTTGATTTTTTTTTCTCGGCACTCTTGGTACACAAACTTTAGCACAAACTTCTTAGTGTTTGCATTTAACCGACTTTTTTCATCAAACATCACACTTGTCTCTTGATATCTCAATGGGACAACTACCTCCCAAACATTTTTACTAAGATAGCCGAGTTGTTGTGCTCGCAAGGTTGTGGGTTCTAATCCTGTCTCGGTCTCTTGTGTTTCCCTGGGCAAGAAACTTAAGCGACTTAATAATCAAACTGGATTTCCTTACAGAAGACCAAATGATTTGAAACTGGTGTTCTATTTAAACTTTAAAATTCCAAATAACGAAAATGTCTTTGAATCTTGTCACAGGGCGTTCGGCGTTCTTCTGTGGGAAGTGATGACGTTCGGCCAGCAACCTTATCCAGCGTTCACAAACCTCGAGGTCATTGGATTCGTCAAGGAAGGAGGAAGATTAGAAAGACCAAACAACTGTCCCGATGTCCTGTAAGTTGCCTCAAGTGTTGAAAGCATCAGTTTAAGGTTTACCCTCTTCACCAGGAGTGTGTGTTAGGTTACAGCAATGTTTAATCCTGGTGGGCCAAATATAATTACAACCGGGTGGCGCAACTTCACATCTCAAAAACTTTCATATTCTACAAAACAGTGTTACAGTTCTTGTGGGTTAAAGTCAAGTGCAAATTGAAGTCTATACGTGACATAATAAAATTTTCGATTAGATCATTGGACCCCAACTTCGTGATGCATTTGCTATTACTTATTTTGGAACTTTTGGAACTAAATAGGGATATAAAGCAATGTTAAATGTGTTATTACCAGCTGATTGTTTCTAGTGAATCCCAGTAATAGTGTGTGTTAAGACATACGCCTCATGTACAGGGTGCAAACATTAAAATATTTGGTGTGTACGTTCGTACATGTGTAATTGCGATACAGGGTATTTCCCGTCTCCCCACACTCGCGTGTCTCGGTCAACAAAGTGAGGGGGGGGGTGGCCCAAAATCTTCATTCAAGGAAAAAACTGACGATTTTATTTAAACCGAAAATATGTGTATTCAAGATACGCGATAATGATGAAGTGTTGGAGCATTGAACCAGCTGAGCGACCAGCTTTCCAGGAAGTTCTGCAAACTTTACAGAATTGCAAGGTACTTACTTTTATTTGTGAACTTAAATATTAAACCCGGACCGTCTACCGCCTGATTTGCAAAATCCGAACCACACCACACTGTTGCTTTATAAAAGAAAAACTATTTTTATTAATCAGAAAGTCACAGTAGGCCAGGCCCACAAGAGGTGTTTTACCGAATCATAGTCCGTCTCCAAGTATTTGCATTCAACAAAGCGCGGTTAGAAAAATCTTACATGCGGTGGGATTCGAACCCACGACTGAAGCCTATCCAGGGCCTGGCGCTCTACCAACTGAGCTACGCACGCACGGCGGTGTGCCTGCTTAAAGTCGAATCACATACACAGCTGTATGCTGCACATATCACTTTATAACAGGGAACGCCAGCTTAATTCCGTATCTCCCCAGGTTGACCTCTCTGCTCTCAACACGTCCGGTGGGGGAATCCCCACTACCAACCCGATAAATTACCCGACGATGTCGCCGAACAACGAGGATTCCGTCTTCGAATCCCACCCGGTGCAGTACTTCGACAACAGAGCGTTCCTCTTCGACGAAGGTAAATTATATTTATTGTGTAAATCAGTTCTCCTATGAAATCACCCTATGTACTGTGTTTAATACTTGTCGTGTTTTGAACCAACTCTAGTGTGCAAACAGATTTTAAATTGACAACAACATGTTCTTTCCATCAACTAACGCCAAAATCGTCTATAAGGTCATAAATCAGTGGTTGTTAGTAACAGATGGGTAATTAGCAGAACCTGCTAGCTGAAAACAACACTGTTTTATATTGTGTATGCCAGAACTAGAAAAATAGATATATTAGATTTTGATAAATTGTGGAAAATAAAAATTTGGTCTCAGCTGAAACGGGCAATGAGGAAAAAATGTTAACAACCGCGGTCATAAAGGTCGTTGTATGACGTCACACATACAGTGATGGACGTGTTGTTTTCTCCCGGAAGACGGCTGCGACCTCGCGCGCTGCAAAAATGTTGCGAGATTGTTTTCCCTTCAAATTATCCCCACGTCCAGCGCCCACTTTCAGACACCGAGTTTCCACCTCGCCAGGCGCAACCCTGTTTGCAGGGCAGAAGGCCCAACTATCACCAAGTTTCACCGCCAAATTTCCAAAAAAAATATCGGTTTTGGCGGCGACGTTAATCTTGTGACGTCACAGGATAATTTTGGCCTCTTTGCGAAGTTTTCTGTAAACTTTGACCCTTTGACGCGAGAGGATGTTTCCATGTTTTGCAGTCAGGCGAATTTTTGGCCGAGGCAAACGAGGCCTTAATCTAATTTCGGGCGCAATGAATGTAGCGGAGTTGTGGAAAAGTAAACTGCGTAAAAGGGCGAAAGTTTAACTCTATTTCTGCAGACTGATTCCTAAACTGATCATGTTCTACATCGCTACTATTCTGTGTAACGCGGATATCGAAAATATATCCAAAATATTAAAGGAAATTGTATATGTGGAAAACCAATTTGAGGTGGTAGTGCATGTGGAATAAAAATATGGAGAACGCCACCTCTCTAGTTTTGTTTAAGAATTTGTTGTCAAATCGAATTGATTCGTAAAAAATCATGTCGCAAAACTTCACCAATAAAGTTACTGAAAGAAAAAAGGGTTTACTAGTGCAAGTTGGTAAACTTGGCGAAGTTTAGGAATAAGTGTTGAAACGAATCAATTCGTAACAAACATGTGCGTCCAAGTTTTACTCAACAACACAACATCGAATTGCTAAGTTGTTGTGTCTTAAAATGGACATCAACTTAAGTCCATCAGCAGAAAACCAACAAATATAGTCATCAACATTTGTAAGTTTTATCATTTCATAAATATTACATTCTGTTACATCACAGACGATCATGCGCATGCGCACAACGGATACGCATCGGTGAGTTTCAACAGCCCATCATATGAAGCGAGTGAATTCCGCCTGGAACCTGCAGCTACACCTTACACCAACAACTTCATACGAGCATCAAGTACTTCATCTATTGAGGTAAACCAAGGGTCTAGGGTTCAAATCCCAGTGCATCGAGTTTTTGGTTGGTGTATATGAAAGTGCTTAGTTCACTGTACAGAACTATGCGACAAGTAATGACGGTGTAGCTGCAGCGCGTTCAGGGGGGATCCACCAATTGTGCCCTTCACTTTTTGCGCCTCATAACGTTCTAACGTTGCGCAGCTATTTCCGGCCCGGTGATTCATAATTAGTGAAATTGTGCCGCTATGATTTCTTTCACCAAATGAAATTAGCGCAACGGAACTTAAAAGTTTGTAAAATTCCGAAATCCTAAAGAATATTTGCGTTAATATATATGATCTACTAACATCCACACATTGATGTTTATTATATTCGACAGCTGACGGTGGCAGACCCAGCGTCACCACAAAATATCAACTATGCTCAACTGGGATTCCTAGGAAACGTTGATTCCGTTTACAAAGAACCCGACAAGTAATTTCCTTATATTCCTTTGACTGTTTGCTCGAAAATTGGCGAAAATGCCCAAAGATGGGCATAACCACTTAAATTCTTACGTCATGCTTCAAATTAATATAGCCCAACTTTGAATTTGTCCGATTTTGTTCATTTTTGAGTGGTTTTTGGATTAAAATTACAAATTTACAAATGCAAGGCTTTCGACAGGACGATTTACCGTGTTTGGGATTTCAGCAAAACTTGCTTGCATATTTACAGAAACACTTTGACGCTGCCGAAAGAAGCACCACCAGATGGCGCAGCGCACGGGGAGAGCACCGAGAATCAGTACGTACGAACACCGGTGCACTCATCCAGTTTCCAGCTTCCGCCTTCCGCTCATCCAACCAGCAGCGGCCACACGCCTAGTCGTCATGGAAACGGGTAGGCGACTGTGGGCTTGCTACGTTCAAATTTGTTCTAGCTATTTTTTATTCTGCCACCAAAATTGTTAACAAACGGCTTTAGGGGATTTCTTCTGGTCGGATTAAGTTATGACGCATGGGCAATTGTTATCGTTTTTCTGTTGTAGCCACAACTATTTTAGCCTGGACCAGACCTGGACGCTGTACAACCCTTTCTTGGCTCTGACCGGTCCATTTATGATAATTACAAAATAAACTTTCTATTTTTAATAAATGACATTTGTGAAAGGCAACCTTTTTCATTGCTTTACCTGCCTGGCAAAACAATGCTATTTACTGTTCTTTATGAAGAAATACAATTAATTCAGTTGCATCGTGTTATGGAAAAAATTGCACACTCCCGGCCAAAAAATATTTTTACAAAAACGACCCAATCGTTGGATTAGGGAAAACCATGAAACACCGAAATGCCAAATTTTTTTAGAACAAATTTCTCCGCTTTTTTGCAGTTCTTTGAGGTCAAACGGTCACGCCAAATCATCAAGTGTCAGATCGTCAAAGAGCGCCTCCAAGCGGCGGTTCAAGCGAGGCAGCAAGAAAAACCGAACCGACAATGGCACGCATCGACCGAACGGCAAATCTTACGTCAATGAGCTTTCACGTCACCCGAATGATGACGTGGATGACGTAATAAGACGTGACAGTGTCCGAAAGTCACGCGTAAAAAATGGGGTCACATACTTATGATGATGCATCACCTTGGCAAGCATTAATTTCAACTTTCTTACCTGACAAACAGATATATAGACAAATTTATGTTTTATGGCATAATGTATATTTTAGGCACCGCACTTCCAGCAATATAGATGTTTTTTGCACTAACCCGTCTATCAACATGTATTGTTCCATCATTTGCAGTGCTATTATATTTCCTATTTGTCCACTAGCTATTTTATAAATTTACCTGACATTTGTTACTGTTTCATGTGTTAATGTGTTGTCTTTGTTCAAACCTATAAATCTTGTATTAACTAATCGTGCATTTAACCACATTTAATGGGTTTGTCTTTTTTCAGTGTTTTTGTATGCTTTCATGAAATACCTTACTTGCATAAAAGTTATACTTATAAATATACACAGTTCATTGCAGAAAAAAGTTTCTATCCAAAACAGTTCGTTTGGGCTTACACTGAACCTGAATTTCACTTTCATGACTTGGTTTAAATGAGAAATAAATTTAGCAAAAAAATAGAAAACCCAACCCAGCAGGAAAACTTTCATTGTTAACAGGCAACTGTATTTCAGACACAAAGACCACAGTTGTTCTGGTGTCCAATTCTCAATCAACAAAATTATAAGAAAAAAAGCATGTAATCTTGGTATATGATTCTGAAAATGTCGAGCAGGATCATATTCGCAATCCAAATGCGTCGAAAAGTTGTGTATGTCACACAACAAATCTGTTACTAAAGATTTGCTTGAAAGAGTAAAAGTTGATCCTTTTCTCATCCTGTAAAACTCTCTGAACAGTTAACAGTAAAAAACACCTTTATATCAAATATACAAACAAAAACAAAGCACGTCTACACAACACAATAGAGGCAGTGCAAAAAGAGGAACATTGTCATTTAGATTCGTCATTTCTTCTTTCGATCTCGGTCCTCCCGGCATTTTGGACAAAACCATTTTCCTTTTGGCTTTGAGGTTAATCCAACGCAACCAAAATGGAACCACTCAATCGGGCACTAAAAATGGAAAAACATATTTGTTTAGGAAAAATATACCTGAGAAACATGAAAGGTTAGTTAGACCCATGTACTAGGCCGCATGCTTCTCTTGCCCCAAGCATTGATAATCAACATTTCATTTTGGACAAAGTGTAGTATATTTCCCATCATAACAATATTTAATTAACAAAGTAAAATACATTCACCACTGAGTATTGAGTCCAGGTTTTGTTTGGTGAAAAGATTATGTTTTTCCCACAATAATAAGACTAGTAATTAAGTAGCTTACATCTGGATTGTCACATCCAATCATCTCTCCGTATGAGACTTGATGGCACAAGCAATATGTGGGTTCATTTGGATCGACAGGCATATCAAGTACATCAGATTGTTGGTAAGCTGCTGCTAATGGTGTTGCCAAGTGTACCTCTACTGCTGGGATGAAAACAACTAATGTCTTTACATAATTTTCAGATAATGCACAACAGTACGTAAATAAACTCTGTGAAAACTTAAAGATCCAATTGAACATTGCAATCAACACTTAATGTGCCAAAAAACTGTATGTGTAAAAAGTAGACCTGTTTTTTGTCTCTTCCTAGCACTTTTGCTTTCATCATCAGAAGCAATTCTTCCCTTTTTGCGCCTTTTTTTGTCAGTAGTTTCAATGTCAACCTGCAAATTTATAAGTGCTTGCCAATTACAAGAATAATTGTCATAATTTTTGCTTATACCACAGTCTCATAAACAAGAGTTTCAATTAGTGGCTCTTTGCCCCTGGGACCACACACCTGTATCCTGCTACAATTAAAACTGTTCTTCGTTTCCGTTTAAAACTTTGCAATATTCAGCGAAGTTAGGTAGAACACTGAACGTTGGTTTTAATGCCCAGCCAAGCAACATGCAATCTAAAATGGGTATGCTAAATATCAGGTACTATCAGGAGTGCAGGCTTTTTTAACAACAACAAAGCTGCACCTTGGAGGTTCCCGTTGCATCTTGTATAGANCATTTTTGTGTTTCAAAATTAGTTGAACTAGTTTTTCTTTGTGTAAAACCCGACTGACTTGTTTTTAAATAAAAATTTGTCCCGCTGGACATGGTTAAGCTTATTTATTACATCGGTGACAAATTTGGATTGCAAATATTTGTTTTCAAATACCAGTCTCAACTTTACCCGTTTATCGCATCTCAAACAAATTTTGATTTTTTCGAACGCATCAGTTTTGAAGCTTTAGCTTTGTATCGTTATGATGTCAAATAAAAGTGGCATCAAATTGCGTGCCACGGCTTCGCATGATCATGATTATGAGAACGTTTAGTGATTAAGGGGGGCTTTACCTTAACAGCTGAGATGAAAGCGTCTTTGCTGCGTTCTTGATAACTTTATGTTAAGTTATGATTAAGATAAAACTTTTACAGCTCAGGTAAAAGCTATTGATACACAACCTATAAATACCGATGGGTAATTAAAACCTTGCCGGTTCTTGGGAATTTATTGCCAATTTGCCTCGCTAGTAGGTATTTTTCTAGAATTAAAGGTATTGTTTGTAATATTAAAGTTAACAAATTTATAATCCATTTTTGGCGGGTTAAAAAACATTCAGTTCATCTCTCTCTACAGCTGACAGAGACGGTTTGAAACGAATGTCCCACTCTTCTCAGGAAGCAGTTTTCTCTTTATGTATTGCGCCGCCTTTAGATAAATATTAATACAAAGACTCAGAAAGCTTTCGGCAACGGCGAAAAAATCCGCTCTAACCAACTTAACTAATTAACCACTCCTGTGCTAACCCGGACTAAGCCGCCACCTCGTGGTGGACTTGATAAATTATTTATACTGGGGAGCTCTGTTGTGTCGTTGTCGTCGTTATTACGACACGCGCCGGGTGTTAAGTGATTGTTTAGGTTGTGTGCGGTTGATTATTATTTCATAAAGGTCGCGCGCGCCACTAATTGGAGTGGCATTGTGGAATCGAAACGATTTAGAATACGGTTGGCCTCAGAAGAAACTCCGTTGGTCTGGGATTTCAAATTATTTTTTCAAACAATGTTTACATTATTTTGTTAAAAATGAATTGCAACTCAGAATTCAAACTTTTACGTTATATATTTCCATCAATTTTTTCCGCATTTTTAATTAAGAAAACTAGGTTCATTTGTTACCTAAGCATTTAGGCGACAATTTTGAAACACATGTAAACACGGGATTAAATTTACAGGGCAATGAGATCAAAGTTCGACCGTCTCAATTTTTTTTCTTGAGTTTTAGAATCAAGTTTTCGACAAAAAATACAGAGATAATAAATGGACTTTCAGTCGGTTAGAATTTGTTTTGAAACCGAATATTTCTCGACATCACCGACTTGTGATTTGTGAAACACAAAACGTGGAAAAATCTTGTACAAAGTATAAATTTCCGCGACATGCAACTTTGCGCCGCTTTTTCCGAGTCGTTCCTGATGATGACAACAGCGTTTGTCAAAATGTAGAAAATGTTTTACACACAAGTAATGGCTTGTATCTTCTTATTGAGACGTAACATATTTGCCAACAAAATGTTTTGTGCTGAGTATTTTTCCTGTTGTTTTGCTAACCGCTACCAACATAATTTTGTCAGTTTTGTTTCATTAGACTTGCCCTTTTTGTGAAACGGAAGAATATTTGGTTTGTGTTATGCTGCTTTTGATTTTGTAAGCACCTGCTTGAATAATTTCGCTTATACCACACTTGCCGTCGTAGGGTTATTTTTGGAATAAAACAAATGCTAGAACAGTCGGCTGCGTGTAAACCCAACTAATTGCAATTCTGTCTAAAGTGGGCTTTT
>QXVZ01030444.1:0-11773 GCA_008931825.1 Phallusia fumigata
AGCGCGGTGCTTGTATTTAAGTTGAACACATCAGGAACTGCACAAACTCAACCGATCAAAGCGGGATCCCTCGCTACTACGCGTTACATATCAACCGAAAACACAACCTACTTTGTTATTGTTGGCTTGAACGCCGATAGCTTTCCGCGTTCATCAAAAGCCACAGCAGGTGACGATCAATTGCCTGGAAATGCAAGCTTTATTGGGCCTTCAACGTCACCAGAATCAGTCTGCAAGAAGATCGAAGCGGAAAAGAAAAACACAAGCAACCTGATGATCAACAAACTGGAGCCAATCTGCCTTTACTACGATAGAGTTGAAATGAAGTACTCAGACCGTGGTTGCGTCACAATCACTGATAACGCAACAGGCAACGTCACTTGCAAGTGCAACCATCTCACCACATTCACTGTTCTACTGGCTGTCCAATCCACCGTCATTCCAAAAGGCGTCAAGGTAAACATTCAGCTGTAAAGTTTAAAAGAATCACTAACAATTAATCTATTTTCAGATCACATCTTACACCATAGAATCAGTATCCGTCATGTTTCTGGTCGCCACAATAGTAATTCTCTACAAGTCGAAACACAGCGGAGATCGGGTTCCGGTTCAAATCAACTTGTCAGTGGCTCTTCTGCTTTTCCACGCTTTCAATCTATCACATGACCTTGCTGTCATGCATGAGGTCTCATGCGTAATACTGACAGCAACTGTTCAATATCATCTGTTATGTGCAGGTAAATAAAGAGTACCATTTGAATTTATAAGCATCNGGTTCAAATCAACTTGTCAGTGGCTCTTCTGCTTTTCCACGCTTTCAATCTATCACATGACCTTGCTGTCATGCATGAGGTCTCATGCGTAATACTGACAGCAACTGTTCAATATCATCTGTTATGTACAGGTAAATAAAGAGTACCATTTGAATTTATAAGCATCTATTTATTGCCTAAAGTTACAATCCAATGTATTGTTTCAGAAATGTGGTTTCTGGTGGAAGGAACTCGTCTCTTTTTAGCAACTTCGAATCCAGTCGACTTTCAAACCCAGGATCCGATAAAACGTCTTAAGATCTTCATGCTGATCGGTTGGTTGCTTCCCGCGTTCATAGTGGGAACATCCATGGCTGTGGGGTTTTTCTTTGGTATCTACATGAAGGCACAACCATTGTACGAGCAATGTAACGAATTTTCTCCATTTCCTAAGTATGACAGATGCTGGTTGGCTCCCGGTACTCCGATCTTCTACGCTTCGGTCGTAGCTCCTCTTGCCCTCGTCCTCCTTATCAACTTCATGATCATCCTGAAGACCACCCATGTGATGCTCAACTCTAGAAGGATGCGGAACAGAGGTGAAAATCCAGTAACAGGAGACGCATTTAGAGCAGCAAAGTCTTTCTTCTTTCTTTTCCTTTTGCTCGGTGGAACTTGGATATTTTCATTCTTTACAGGTGATATTTTTGTGTGTAAACATTCTATAAGTTACATAACCGTAAGCGAGCTTCTGGTTTTAGTTAAACTTTGAATATCTCTTGAAGGAATCGGGAATGAGATTTCTAACGAGGTGTTCATGTACATCCACGGCTTGGTAAACGGATCGCAGGGAATCGTCGTCTTCCTGCTGTACTGCGTCATGAATGACGACATCAGGAAAAAAATTCTGCCGTGCAAGCGTAAAGCTGATGTCGGTTCTGAGCCGCAGGTGAACGCGGCAAATGCGCAAAGAGGTGAAAACTTAAACAATTAGTTTTCGTAAAACATGTTTTCTGAAATTTTCTTGACATGAAACATACTTTCTGTAAAAAAAGTTTTTTTTTTTCCTTTACACACCATCTCAGTCTGTTATGTGCAAACCTATTCAGTTTCCACTTCGGTAAACAGATAAGGAGTGATGTTTATTGCAAAGATTTTCCATTGGCGTCATTAAATACAGTTTGGCTTGTTCAACCGAACCGCAATGATCTGTTGCAATGCTTCCGTTATTTTCACCATTTCTGTCTGATGTACTCTGTTGCTTTTTGTGTTTTTCTTCGTATTGCTGCATAAACACATGCAGACGACCCGCTAAAACATGTAGAGTTTCTCTTATCGACTGCTTTACGGCACCAGTTAACCTTATACATCCGGAATTTGTTGATAAAGGCACGGGTAGCAATCTGCCATGCTGCGTCATTGCGTTGCATTCATTTCTTAAAAATGTCGATCTGTTTATTGAACCGCGAACCAATATGTTATGTATCGTGTGTTATAATAAATGTTTGACGTGTGTCTTTGAAGGAGTGATTGGTTTGGAAACTATTTTGTTAATTGTGTCTTTAGTTGTTTTGGTTTTCCAACACGAACAAAGCATATGCACATAAACACATATATTTTGTTTCAATAATAACTTTCAAAGTGCCGCTTCCCGAATTCGTTTTCCATGCAGGTAGCCGAATAAATAAAAGTAAAAGCCGAATTTGTCGTTACAATTTGTTTTGTTGTTGTTGTTGTGGCCATTTTGCTCGAATATGACATCGTATAAGAAACCTTGTGTTCAACTTTGCGTTGTTATCATAATTTCAGTAACGAGTCTGGTGGGGCAAATTTAACCAGGTGATGAAGAAACTTAAGAGGGGGACAATACTCACAAAAACCATTGGATACTACTTACCGCTTTCCGCATGAATAGTATTATTTGTCTCAAACAGATTGTTTGCCATATCAGGAACTAATCAACAACTAAACCGGTCGTCTAAAGAGCGGCGTATATGTTTTCTATGTTTGTATATAGGTCGAGCTCATCAGACCTTTCTAGCAAGTGCTGCGCCAGGGATTGAACCCTGGATGTTTTGTGTAGAAAAACTAACGTCGTCTTACGGCAAACTTGAGTTTTTCCGATAGTTATCCAGGAAAGTGATCACGCATCTCGCTGTTTCAAGCAACATTCGCCGCAAATTAGTAAACACTGCCACGCAAAAAACTTAAAATTGTAGAAATTTAGTACAAACACTTTAGCTAAACCTTTATAATACAGGGGTGTGTAGCTGGGATTGGGTAAGAGTAAACACCCACCCAATCAGAAATTATGTACCACTTATGCCCCGCCGTTTGTCTTTCACCCGCACACGTCTGTCAGGCTGCAGGATCGATCCAAATTATAATTATTAGGTACAAGCGTTGTTGATCCGTAAAGTTCCCTCACAAACTTCTGTAGCAGGTAATTTTAATGACAAACAGAAACTAAAACGTACTTAACAGCCTCACCATAATTACATTCGGTGCAAAATGATTGAAGATTTTCGATTTTCATCTGTCGACCTTAACAAAGTCATGATCAATAACAAACCACAATTGTGAAATATCAGGCTATGCAATATATATTTTGAAAGTATTTACAGCGAGGGCTAACGGGCAGAAGAGACCGAAAACATGTAAAATTAAAAATGCACGGAATATTGGACAGCAAAGATAAAGTAAAATGGTAAAAGCGTCTGTTCGAACTTTCGACTCGCAAAATATTTTCTGTTTGACATACCGAAGCGAAACTCGGTTGTTAGGCACCCCTTTCAGTTTGTGATATGACAACTATGTTTATGTATGTAAACACTTCGATTTAGTAATCACAGTCGAGATGATTCGCGCTCTTGTCGGATTCCAGTGTACACGGTGTTTCGCTGCCGACTGGAACCAAAACCAGCTTTGCTCTTCCAGGAAAACACTTTCTGTCTGATGACGTCGTTCATGACGCAGTAGAGCAGGAAGACGATGATTCCCTGCGGCCCGTTCACCACACCGTGGATGTACATAAACACCTCGTTCGAAATCTCATTTCCAAATCCTATACACACAAAAAATGACAGTTAAGGCGTTAATGTTTTTGCTAAATAAAAACACCCACCTGTGAATAATGCCAAAATCCAAGTTCCACCGAGCATCAGAAAAAATAGAAAAAGGGATTTTGCAGCTCTCAATACATCTTCTCTTCCAGGACTTTTTCCTCTGTTTCTCATCCTTCTCGAGTTGAGTATCACACAAGACGTCTTTAGGATGATCATAAAGTTTATGAGGAGACAACAAGTGCAAGAGGAGCGACGACTGTGACGTAGAACATAGTACCCGGGGCAAACCAGCATCTATCATACTTGGAAATTTGTAAATGTTTTTCATAATTGTGACATTCTTCGTATAGAGTTTGGGGCTTCATGTAGATATCTAGGGGAAGTCCTACACCTACAGCTACACCGACGATGAAAAGCGGAACGAACCAACCTATTATAAGAAAGATTTTAAACCGTTTTGCTGGATCTTGAGCTCGAAATGTGTACAAGAAGGATGTAGCCATTAGAAGTCGCGTTCCTTCCACAAGAAACCACATTCCTGCAACACAATATGTTTTGTGGGAAGTTTTAGTGGTTTGGGTGTAGTACTATCAGCATAACTAATAACAGTAACTATCAGCATACCCAATGACAGCAAGCAATAGTGATTGGCTACGGTCAGCATTATACATGAGCTCTCTTGCAACACAGCGAGATCATGTGATATGTTTACAACATGGAGAAGCAGAAGAGCCACTGACAAGTTGATTTGCACCAGTACAATGATTGATGCTGATTCGGTGGTGTACGTCGTAATCTAAATAAAATCTCGAGGTAACATTGTAAAGACTACGTCACTTGCAGTTGTGTACGTGTCCTTAGCGTAGAGTTACTCTTGTACACATTTTAATGACGTGCGTCATCAAATTAATAAATCCTGTCATAAACTATTGTTCAAACATGATTATTAATAAAAACGGATATTGAGATGGTCGCACTTACAAGTGACTTCACCTGTTACGTCATCTATGTTGGTGATGCAACCAGCATCAGAATACTTCTCTGAAATTGTATCAAAAAATTAACAAATTGGTTGCTGTTTTCTGGTGATGAAATTGCTTGTGTTTTTCTTTTCCTTCGGAATCTTCCTGCAGACTGCATCTGCTGGGGTGTGAGAAACAATGAAGCTTACGTTTCCTGGTAGTTTTTCATTGTCTGCCCTTTGACTAGATGAACTCGCGTCCCAACCCACAATGACAATGTAGGTTGTGTTTTCTGTAGCTATGTAGCGAATTTTTGAAAGGAATCCTGAGTTTGCCAATTCGGTCTGTTCAGTTGGTTCTGAAACGTTCGCCTTGAGTGCAAGCACAGTAGCAACAAGTTGGGTAACGTTGTTTGTTTGCAGTGTGAAGTCGACATCAGATAATCCCAATTGGAGGATTAGGTTGTATATCTTCTGATCAATATCGGTGACTGCGATGTGCAGATGAGTATCTCCATTGCTGTAGGTTGTTCCCTTTGTTTCGGAATGATTCAGGGAAAAACCCTCGATTTGGTTTTCGATATTTTCTAGCTCTTCGGAATTGGTTGGATCTAAATTTTCCAGCGCTTCGAAACTTGATCTATCTGAAAAAAAACTCAGTAATTAAATTCTGCATTTATCAAAGATGCGTGATTTCGCGCATTGCCTTTCTATTTTTCAATTCCTCTTTTGTGCATAATCATTTACCATTTTTCGAATTTTAATTTGGTTAAAAAAGCAGATAAAATACAATAAACGAAAGAAAAGACACCTCAATTTTTTTATTTTAAAATTTTTAAAACTTCATTTTTGTACTCGTTTCCATTACACAGTGTACTTTTTATGTTTCACTGCATATGCTTATAAACCATTCGTAAGTTAAAATAAATAACTAAAGCAGAATTTTGCCTACTTGTGTGAAACGCAAATGTGCTATTGGTGGACAAAGTATCCCGAAAACCTACAAAGAAAACTCACATTTTTTTATGGCGCATGTAAAATTGATGTCGATGTGATTAATATTGTCACTACAGCGTGGAGTCAGATTCTGAAACGGTACGAAGCACCGATGCTTGTTTTGACACAAACTCTTGAACATGTTTAATCCGTTGGATTCATCGCAGCTTGAGAAGGTTCGTCCGCCTGACTTACACACCCTTATCCAAAGGAAAAAGGTTTTGATAAACACGTCGATGTATTATTTGTTGAGATTAAACGTAACACGAAATGCATGCTGTAGGCGGCAACCCATTAGTCTTTATGGCGAAATAAAGACGGAAGAATAGTAGCAAGGGTATTTGTTCACAACTTAGTGTGCAAGTATTAACAGTAAATAACAAACAAATAAACGAGGTAGCAAAGTAGAAGTTACATCATATACAAAATATTGTGCATACATATATATAGTTCGCAGGTAACAAACGTTTTAGCTAATCAGTGCGCTCAAATCGCAATCGGTAAGAATGATCCCATTATGGCATTGTTAATTAACCTTGCCTATGTTTACAGCTTACATATGAACCGCTGAAAGGTTCATAATCAAACACATTAACCAGAAATAGGAGAAGCTTATAGGGCCGTGAGGTCACTTAAACCAACCACACACTGCTTTCGTACCAGAAAGGTTTAACATTAAAAACTAAATCAAGTACAAAACGGACAAGACTTACTCCGGAACAAGTGCCTCTCCATAGAGAACAGATCTGAATTTAATGATGGTCCCGCCGGAACATTTGATATCAAGCGAATCACCTCTACAAACTAATAGAAAAGATCAATGCTAGACTTTGTTGCGTTACCTTTATATGGTTTCATTTAGATTATTCAATTTCATTGATTTTTACTTGTGCATCGGTTGAGCCGTGGAAATGATTGACATTCGGTTGTGATGGAAGTCAAATGACCTGAAAAACATAAAAAATAGGTTGAGTTAGCTTGAAGAAAAAATCTCTTGTAACGTAGTCTTTCGCTAGTATGACAACGGTCTATAAATTAAAATTAGAAATAAAACAACATACTACTTGAGCTCGCAAAGTGCGGGTCCAAATGCCAGTGGAAGTCGAATATTTCTCATCCTAACTGACTCCGCAAAGGCAAAGATTTTCTACAATCCAAGTGGCCTAAAGTTTATTAATCCCTGTTACCCTCGCAGCAGATTCGGAATTAGTTGTCGCAATAACCAATTTTATCATCATAGCAGTAGTGATTGTTTAACTTGAATTTAAACCACTTACCTTCATTGCAGGCAGCAAGATGAAAAATAAATGCTGCAAACGAGTGCACGAATAAAACTCTCAAATAATTCATTTTGTGTCAAAATCTGGCACAATATCTTGCCTACCAAGAATGTTCACCATAAAACATAGGTTCACCCACAGACCGAAAAGTGTACACGCAATCCAGAACGACCACTAAACTACAAAGGACACTTTATATATAGCAGCAAGTTTTGCGTTATACAACACATAGGTTTGTTAAACATATAAGAAGTGCGACAAATGAGGACCAACTATCTGTTGACAATTAAAGAAAGTTTAAATATGATGAACCCGGATTGGCCTTGAGCAACAAAAGGCACACGGGGCATGCGAAGTTAGTATGTGTAATAGTTAATGTGGACTCTTTGACAACAACACACCTGCATACCTGGGTGACCCTGTGCTACTCTGTTGTTGGGTGAAATTGTAACAGACATTGAATGTGTTGTCCTAACAACACACAAGTATCCTATATCATACAGAGAAAATGCATAAGCTGTTCGGGGCAAGAAGTCGTTAACAAGTCACAAAGAAACAAAGCAAAACTTTGAAAAGAATATATAATGAAATTATTGGTTGAACGCTGCGTAACCCATAATCAACAGATCGTCTACCATGCTTTTCGAGAATTGGCTCTCATATGTAACTCAGGCAAAGGGACAAATGAATATTTTCGTGGTCGCTGAGTTCATTTTCCAACCCCAGGGGCACACCACAAAGATTCGTTAATGTTATCATGCCAACAAACTTTATTTCTTGAGGAATTTTGCAAATGCCAAACAGCTACAAATACAACTCATAATTGTTCAAACAAATCTAACAGTATATTTATACGACAAAAAGGATATTTATACGACAAAATAGCAGCGAAACCGTGGAGAATTTATTTTGTGTAAGTTACAAAACTTAGCGGAAAACCAAATGCGTTCAGATTCTAAAAAAATTAGTGCAATTTATTTGTTCAGTTGAAAATGAAAAGTTCTTTACGAGCATTTCTCGTATATTGCATCATCATTATCTGATGAGCTGCAAGCGATGTTAATGTATGCTGATTTTTCCAAAGCCTCGGCAGACGATTCGTAACCTAAAAAAGCCAAAAAAATAATGCCATAGATTTAGCTTGTGCTACATCCAAATTCAGGCTTCACTTATTCATGATAGTTGTGGTTATTCATGATAGTTGTAGTATTTCTTTTAACGTAGACCAGTGGTTTCAAACCTTAAAATTTACTTTATATCACATCTTGTTTAGTAGGGGAGTAATAAAAATTCCCAAAAGTAGGCAAATGCAGAATGCATCGAAAAAAATGGAAACCACTGGGCTATGGTGAAGTGAACCAAACTTTTGTGATTTAACAGAGATTTGAAGGAAATCGTTTTCCAGTTAATTTGACCGACAAAATACGTTTCCGCAAGAGTGGAGTAAAGAGCGATGACAAATCAAAGGTGTTTATTTCTTTTGGGACAGTTACGTTTACGTTTTCTAGTGACGTATCAATAAACCACTTTCCCAAACGAATGTTGTTTATAGCAGCAGCTTGTGTGATTTTCAGTATAGAACACCCCCCAAGTATACCAACACAAGAGTGCAAAGAAGTCCTTACGTATTGGGGAAATATAGTTGTCTGATGCTGGAACACTTGGCTCCGGTTTCTCAACAACGTTTCGGGTACCTGTAATAGTGCACAAAACGTCAAATTAGCCCAACAAAAGTGTGACACGGTTTACCTTGAATTGAATCGTCTTCAATCATTTTGGATGTTTCTTTATGGTATCTGCACACAAATATCAATATTTATTCACAAATATCAGTAAGTATACTTAGACATTGTACCGTTGTAAAAGTGCAAGATCCCCTCTAACAAGTTGATACTTGCGGGCCGTAATTTGTGGAACAAAACCCAGGTTGATTGCTGTCGTGGATTCGAATTTTATACCGGTCTCGAAGTGATTTCGTGTTGTAATGGTTAGGCAGCATTCCACCAACGTTACCCACAGTCTTTTCTTCCAAATGCGCTAAACTCTTAAGTTCCGATGTGTGCAGTATTATCAAAGGTATAACTGCTCCATGTTTTAACTTCTATTCACCGATCGAGCCCGTGACATTTTCGCGGAGTGACTGTAGTTAGAGTAATTTTATCGCTACGAACTCTTTCACCAACTAAAATAAACTCAACTAAACATGACGTTTTTTTGCATCGCACATCTACTGACTTTATGATTTCTACAAAAGGCAGGTGCAAAACAACTGAGTGCCAAACAAGTTAGCCGTGTTACTAGATAAAATTGGTTTGTAAATCTAAAACACACAATCTATTTTTAAGTGATGCATTAATTACCTGTTGTAAATGCAAAACACAAGAACCTCTGTCAGTAGAATCAAAGCAATCGTCCCCAGCAAAATAGCAAGCAAAGAAGAATTGGTGATAGCTGCAAAACAGGTTGCACAACTTAACGTAACAACTTAATATTTAACTATTGTGCAGAAAAAAAGGAGCACAATATGTTGTTACTTCTTTACCGTTTGGTTTGTTGACAGTAGCGGCTGGGTTGAGGTTTGCGGCCTTGGATGGATTGCTAACTGTGGTGGTCAGTACTGTTGCAAACAAAACAAATATAGTGTTTGTCGGTAATGTTAAAATGCAATCATAACTATTCAGAAGTTGCCGTGTGTAGAACTATTTGCGCGATATTTCTCACTACCAAATGTTAGGGCGTCTGTGTAACAATAAATACACGTTTTAAAATGAGAACAGTCTTAATCATCCCCTATGAAACAATTCTAGGATGTCATTTTGAATACATGCATAAGTTATGTAAAAAAACATCATGAATTTTTCAATTCAAACACAAGTAATCCTATTTATTAGCAAAGCTTTAGAGTCGCTTTTGTTATAGCCAACGTTACCTGGTGCTGCTGTCGAAACTGGTGGCAGCGAAAATTTCTTCGGGCATTCCACAATCTTAAACTGAATAAGAATGGAATACTTGGCAGCGTGGCTGGAAAAAACTGGTGGCCAATTGATACTTGTATGGGTCGTAGCCGTTCCTCCGCAGAAACTTTGAAGCAGAGCATATTCTCTACAGCCTGAATGGGTGGTTGAGGGGGGACTTACAAATGCCATACATTGAGGAGTAAACATGTTGGATATGGTGCCATCGCCAAAGTTGAACGTCATATCTAATGAATAGAGGATAACAAACAATACATTTCGATTGAGTTTATATGATATGGGCTAGATGTTAAGACGCAGAAAGAACACGTGGGCTATGAAAAAACTGTGGGGTGGGGAGGGGGGTGAGGGTTACAAATTAGCCAAAAACAACAGACCTGTATATTTTCGTTTACTATCAATTCGTACAATTTAGGTGTAAAAACTAATTGCTTTCCGAGCCTTAAACCCGACGTCATTAGTTGATAACTTTAATTAAAAAAATGAAATAATTGCTTTGCTTCGCTTGTTGCCTAAAAACTAAAAAAAACTTGGGTTCGTACAACAAACGTGTGGGACTGTGCAGCGTATATTTCAAATCAATATTAACAAATAATGACGTCAAGGCTCCAGCTGAGTTCGTTTTTCACCGACAGGGGACGACTTTCAAAGTTTTCACAGATTACAAGTCACAGATTGCAACCAATATGAGACGCTCACCGTTTGGCAAAGTGTAACTCCAGTCGTAGTTTAGAGGCCCTAGCAACTTGGCTTGTAGAATACTTAACACCACTACTAGGTCGGTCCTTCCTGCAACCAACGCGAAAGTCGTGTTACATTCTTCCGGTGCGGATTGATTGCTTCCATGATAAAGGGTCCCAAACATTTCTCGCCTCAACCACGCGGTGCAAGTACTTTGGGCGTGCGGCAAAGTAGCAAAGACTGCCAAAATAGGAAATTATTGGTTTTAAAGGCCATGTAATTTGTAAATGCTATAAGCTGCTAAGGTTCTGGCGGACCTCTACGACGCATTGCTACATAAATTAAGTCTTGCAAATGTAGTTATTACTTTGGAATTGTCGACACGATAAATTTGAGAGCAACACTACCAGCATTATTACTAACTGTAGTTCCATTCCTTCTGGCCGCGTTTTCGACACCGTGTTTATATTACGTTGTTTCCTTTTAACCTAACATCGATTTAATGTGAAACAAAACATCGTCATTTATTAACAGTATCTTGTATTAATCGGCTGCAAATATTCCTTTAAAAATCTGTGAAACATTGCTTACCTATGCTGAATATTAATATATAGTTCATTGCTTTCTTTTATTGCCGTACAGCTAAAGAACTGTCTTAGGGAGACATGCGCAAAGCAACCGGTAACATGCAAATATGAGCTTGAGTCATTATAAGAAACTTTTCTAAATTAGAGGAAGTGATTAAAGAGCTTTGACTAACATGCACACGAGGTACATGGGGCGTACAGACAGAGGTAGAACACGTTTCAGGCGCCGTCATCACATGGCGATACGACATGGGCTTACAAGACGATTTGACAGTCAATACGAATTACGACGGGGAAGAAAATGGGTGAAACCAGCTTGATAAGGGGGCCTAATTGAAACTGAAACACCTACATACAACTTTGGATGCGTAACCCAATCGTAACTCAATCAAAACATATCAAATCCCAAATCTATTTAGGTTGTCCCTCTCATATCGAATTTCTTGGCATTGAAGGCGGTATTTTAGGGGAGCTTT
>QXVZ01030446.1:0-16339 GCA_008931825.1 Phallusia fumigata
TTTTTATAGTTTTTAGCCATACCTACTTTGTTTTTTTATAGTTTTTAACCATACCTACTTGATTTTTATAGTTTTTAAACATACCTTCTTTGTTTTTTTTATAGTTTTTAACCATACCTACTTTCGTTTTTATAGTTTTTAACCATACCTACTTTGGTTTTTATAGTTTTTAACCATACCTACTTTGGTTTTTTAAAGTTTTAACCATACCTACTTATTTGGTTTTCTTCAATCTATAGTTCGAAGCCAGAGGCGACAATCAGTCGATCTTCAAATCACGACCCGCGAAGAAAAGGCCAAGGTAAAAGCGGATTTCAAATTGAGTTGATGTTAGGCCGTTTTTACCGTGAATAATATCATGCAGTCTGGCACAAACTCTTGCAAATTATTCCAGAAGCTGAAGCAAAACAATATTTAGCAAATTTATTTTGGGCAAATCGAACAGGTGTTTTGTTTGCCAACCTTGTCCAACGCTGTTTCTGTGACAATGTTTTATTCTTTGGTGGTAACCCAAAGCTAAATTATACATCTTTATTTGACCTTTTACCCATTGTACCTGGTCTCACTTTGGCAAAGACACTTCTTTACATTTTTACAACTTAACACAAAACAAATTTGTTTGCTCTGTATTTTACAAATTCCACAAGTAAATTGGCCTCACCTTCGCACTTTCGTTTCCTTTGCATTCTAAAAACTCCATCACCACAAAATCCTTTTACACCAGTTTGGCTGTTTAATATTTCCACTGACCCTATCCCGTGTATTGCTTCAGCTTGGTCGTCCCGACAAACGACACCAGAAACCGACACCGACCCATCCGAGCAAGCCAGAGAAGCTCATGTTGATCGATGGTTGCCTTCCTATCTTCCCTGGGTTTGCTCCGAAACTCTGCCTGACTCAGGTGATAAGTGGTGACATGAACAAGTCTTAAAATCCGAGATCCATTTGTTTGTCTATTGATTTGGGAGATTGATATCTATCACATAAACAAAACCAATTGTTAAAAAACGATTTTAGGATTTGTTACGGTTACTGTTGAGTAACTCTGTCTGGTGTTTGGGACCTACTTCTGTGACTGTAACTAATTTCGTTCATTTCAGTGATTCGAAGTTTGACATGTCCAAAGTTCCGACTTGGGTTTTATGTCAACTTATTCCATGTTTTTCAGTTTTTTTTCTTCACTCAGTTAAAATTACATCACACTAGCGATATAAAACAACTCAATTTCCTCTGGAAGGGTATTTATCGACATTTTGTTCTAAATAATTTAGTGTCGGTGGGTTATAAACAAGAGTCGGACCTCTGTAAATATACCCAGAAGTGCTTGTTGACTCTCGAACTAGCATTTCCTTAACTCCGTAGTTTTTACATTCACACAGATTCGGACTCAGCGGACGAAGGCGCCAGTGACGTCACGAGCAACGGGTCACACCGTAGTCGCAGAATCAGTAAACCCGAACACAAGAACTTGCATCACCAGGAACACGTGGTTCACAAGTTGCTGTTCTTACAAGGGCGGAACAGCAACGAAAACACAGCTGTGCTGATGGCGGCTGTTGCCAAGGGCTTGCTCGTAGCATGGTCAGTTCACCAGATGGGCGGAGTGCTCGGGTATTTTGAAGCCACAAATTCGAAGAGTGAGGCTGTTTTGTCGATGGAAACTGACTGTATGAGTGAATCATTAGTCACAGGTAAAGTTTGTTTAGTTTTGAAACCTTTGGATCGGTCAGAGTATGGCGGGGCAAACAAAATTGGAAAATTAAGGTTGTCACAACAAAATGTAAAAAAAATCAAATCAACACAGTTTTACATCAAAATAATATCTATTACAATAAAAAATATTCCTTAACGCGGTCTGCCACACGCGTTTGTAAATATTTGTTTCATTTCACTTTTAGTTGAGTCCACAAAAAACAATAACCTTTCTACGTTTTTTTTAAAAATAGTAGCGGGGTAACGAAAGTTTTAACTATCGTCAACCCAACAAAGGGCAAACGAATTAAAAATAACCAACTTTTCGGCATGCACAGGCGACAGTCGTGGTTATGTGAGAATGTGGGACATCTCAACATACTGCAACGGAAGTGAAATACAGAAAAGGAGAGAGATGCTGGACGCTGCCGACACGGATAATGAGCATGAAGATGAATTGGGTTGCTTCACTAATGGGGTTAGTTTGTCCACTTGTCATATCTTACAATTAATACATACAACTTTGATAATAAGCGTCTTTATTAAATTCTCATCGCTGATGCGTCGAATGTCCAACCAACTTTTTCAAAGCTGTCGCATCGAAAAAGTTTGAGAATCGCAGTTTTACGGGAAGAATTGATTTTAAAGCTATAAGATAAAAGTAGTTTGTTTTGCACACTTTTGGCAAGTGGCGAAACAGTTCAAATCTACATCCCTGTAAACGTGCGCTTGTCTGTAAAATAGCTTATTCCAGTATTGGCCTAATCAGTAGAGTTACATTTTAATAGCCCTTTTGCATGAAAATAATATGATTTTTTAGTAGTTTTTGTCGGACAAAAAAATTGTAATTTAAATCGTAGACCTCCACAAATATAATGTATGAATGATAATACATAAACATCCAAATATACAACGTAATTTACTTTTTTCTTTAATTTGCAACATTTTCGTATAAATAGCACTTCATTCATCCGACGTACATTCCACTTGACACACCACCCAAACTTCTGTTTTCGATTCGCGGCCACCTTAAAGCGGTCACCAGCGTCGTCTACATCAGATCACAGGAGTTGGTCGTATCAGGAAGCACAGACTGCAGTATTAGATTGTGGAGCGCCCGAGGAAGATACATCGGCACTTTTGGCCAGCAAGAGAGCTGGAACGTCCAGTTCCCTATTAAGGTAATAGCGTATGGAGTGTGTTTGNCATGAACAAGTCTTAAAATCCGAGATCCATTTGTTTGTCTATTGATTTGGGAGATTGATATCTATCACATAAACAAAACCAATTGTTAAAAAACGATTTTAGGATTTGTTACGGTTACTGTTGAGTAACTCTGTCTGGTGTTTGGGACCTACTTCTGTGACTGTAACTAATTTCGTTCATTTCAGTGATTCGAAGTTTGACATGTCCAAAGTTCCGACTTGGGTTTTATGTCAACTTATTCCATGTTTTTCAGTTTTTTTTCTTCACTCAGTTAAAATTACATCACACTAGCGATATAAAACAACTCAATTTCCTCTGGAAGGGTATTTATCGACATTTTGTTCTAAATAATTTAGTGTCGGTGGGTTATAAACAAGAGTCGGACCTCTGTAAATATACCCAGAAGTGCTTGTTGACTCTCGAACTAGCATTTCCTTAACTCCGTAGTTTTTACATTCACACAGATTCGGACTCAGCGGACGAAGGCGCCAGTGACGTCACGAGCAACGGGTCACACCGTAGTCGCAGAATCAGTAAACCCGAACACAAGAACTTGCATCACCAGGAACACGTGGTTCACAAGTTGCTGTTCTTACAAGGGCGGAACAGCAACGAAAACACAGCTGTGCTGATGGCGGCTGTTGCCAAGGGCTTGCTCGTAGCATGGTCAGTTCACCAGATGGGCGGAGTGCTCGGGTATTTTGAAGCCACAAATTCGAAGAGTGAGGCTGTTTTGTCGATGGAAACTGACTGTATGAGTGAATCATTAGTCACAGGTAAAGTTTGTTTAGTTTTGAAACCTTTGGATCGGTCAGAGTATGGCGGGGCAAACAAAATTGGAAAATTAAGGTTGTCACAACAAAATGTAAAAAAAATCAAATCAACACAGTTTTACATCAAAATAATATCTATTACAATAAAAAATATTCCTTAACGCGGTCTGCCACACGCGTTTGTAAATATTTCCGGATAAAACCTGCTAGAAATAAAAGACAAAATGGTTTTTGTACATTTTTAAGTTGTAAGCGTTTTGAATAATGTCAAAATGTTTTTAAATGTTTCATTTCACTTTTAGTTAATTACACAAAAATCATCAACCTTTCTACTTTAAAAAAAAATAGTAGCAGGGTAAAGGAAGGTTTAACTATCGTCAACCCAACAAAGCNGCGGTCTGCCACACGCGTTTGTAAATATTTCCGGATAAAACCTGCTAGAAATAAAAGACAAAATGGTTTTTGTACATTTTTAAGTTGTAAGCGTTTTGAATAATGTCAAAATGTTTTTAAATGTTTCATTTCACTTTTAGTTAATTACACAAAAATCATCAACCTTTCTACTTTAAAAAAAAATAGTAGCAGGGTAAAGGAAGGTTTAACTATCGTCAACCCAACAAAGCGCAAACGAATTGGAAATAACCAACTTTTCGGCATGCACAGGCGACAGTCGTGGATATGTGAGAATGTGGGACATCTCAACATACTGCAACGGAAGTGAAATACAGAAAAGGAGAGAAATGCTGGACGCTGCCGACACGGATAATGTGCATGAAGATGAATTGGGTTGCTTCACTAATGGGGTTAGTTTGTCCACGTGTCATATCTCACAATTAATATATACAACTTTGATAATAAGCGTCTTTATTAAATTCTTATCGCTGATGCGTCGAATGTCCAACCAACTTTTTCAAAGCTGTCGCATCGAAAAAAGTTTGAGAATCGCAGTTTTACAGGAAGAATTGATTTTAAAGCTAAGATAAAAGTAGTTTGTGTTGTACACTTTTGGCTAGTGGCGAAACAATTCAAAGCTACATCCCTTTAAACGTGCGCTTGTCTGTAAAATAGCTTATTCCAGTATTGGCCTAAACAGTAGAGTTACATTTTAATAGCTCTTTATTTCATGAAAATAACATGATTTTTTAGTAGTATTTGTCAGACAAAAATTGTGATTTAAATCGTGACCTCCACAAATAGAATGTATGAATGATAATACATAAACATCCAAATATATAACGTAATTTACTTTTTTATTTAATTTACTACATTTTCGTATAAATAGCACTTCATTCATCCGACGTACATTCCACTTGACACACCACCCAAACTTCTGTTTTCGATTCGCGGCCACCTCAAAGCAGTCACCAGCGTCGTCTACATCAGATCACAGGAGTTGGTCGTATCAGGAAGCACAGACTGCAGTATTAGATTGTGGAGCGCCCGAGGAAGATACATCGGCACTTTTGGCCAGCAAGAGAGCTGGAACGTCCAGTTCCCTATTAAGGTAATAGCGTGTGGAGTGTGTTTGAGGCATTAAGAGAAAAACATATTTAATTAAAACAGGTATAGGCATATTTAAAACATCTGTATAAAACGGTGGTTTCTTAACATTTTGACCGAATTTCTAGGTCCCAGAAATTTACCCCAAATCTAATGATTCTTTTTCGCTATTTCTGCCATACTCAATATAAAAAAGTTCAGCTAATTACTCACCTACTATCCTGCCATTACACCTTCACCCATAAGTTAAAAACCAATGGTATTGTTCCTATACCACAAACATTACGTCAAATAGTGCAATTTAAGGAAAAACCTTAGGTTTGTAATGTCCATACTTTGCATTAAGACACGTTTTAAGTTAATGCCACATTTTCAGCTAATGTTCTAATCTTAAAACTTGCAACATATTCATTTTGAACTCCCTGCCATCTGAAAAATATTATTTTCCAACTCTTTTATTTTTTCCAAATATCCGCCTGGTCTCGCAATATTGCTTACACGTCACCGCAGGATAAAGACCTCCCGGTTCGTATTCCGGAGGAAGTAAGACGAGTTGGATCGCTCACAACACTACGAACCATCAAGGGGGGTTTCCACCATCAGTGGAAGCAAGTGAAGAATGCAGTTAACTTTATGGGCAAGGCGCGAGCCCTTATGCCGATGATTACTAAGAAAGCGTCGACGACCCACGAGGATGAAATCAAGGAACAATTCGATGAAATTAACAAGTCACTGCTTAAGGTAACTGTCTTTTTTCTTGATAAAAAACATGACTACCGGAGAGCATGTATACATTAAATACGTGTAATGAATTACCAATGTATTTACTGTACAAACGTTTTTTGATGGGTAAACTACTTTGTCTAAAAACGTAACAGTCGGAGAGCTCGTATAAAGTGAATACATTGTGATGCGAACCTTTTAACAATGTATTTTCTACACACAAGCTCTCTGGCAGTTATGTAAGTTGCCCAACGTCTTCTTATTTTGCTATGTGGTGTCTAGTGTAGACTTGGCCCTTTGGACAACATTTCAATAATCAGCTTTGTCTTCTTGATAGTACATTAAGTGTAAAGGTATATCTTCGGCATAGTCTGTGGCCTTTAACCTGATAAAATCACTTCCAAAAATCTCTTTAAAACAGCCAGACCATAAGCAATATTCCATTTTAAGTGGTGTTTACTTTTTTGTCTACTCAGAATGAAACAGATGTTCAAACTATGAAAAAAACTTGATTGTGTCCCACCTACTTAGCCGCGTACTATTAGAATAATTGTATCTTTTGCGCGAAAAACATATTTCTTGTCTAATGTATGTGGCGTTATCGCAGGAAAACGCAATTCGCCGAGGGACGATGGACGCGAGAAAGGGGAGTGTGACAGTTTGGATCGACGACTCGCCCCATTCAATTCTAAGTCGATCGACAGAAACTCTAGGCGAGGTAAAACATTGTTTATACGATGTTTGTAAACTGTGATGTATATCAAAAGGATTATTGCGAGCAACTCTTTTCCTTTTATGAAATAAATTCATCCTGTGCATGAGTTGGGTCTTATACCAAGTCGTCGAAACTTACATACCTCCAAAAATTGCTGGTCAAGACATTTTTTGATTTAGCCAAGTCTAGCAATTAACATGACAACGTTGTCGCAAATATTATTTATCTTGTGCTATACCATGTGCCTCGATGCTAACTTGCACTTGCTAAAAATAGTTGTTACTTAATCCGAACAGGCAGAGAGAACCTTTCAGCGAATCATGAGTCGCGGGGTAACGAGCGACATACTCGGAAAGATCAATTACAAACCGAAGCAGCGTCACAGAAAATCCAAAGTTGACAGCAACATCAAGTACGTTTGTACAGCGAAAAACAGTCACAGCATTTTATTTTGTCCCGTTTTGATGTGATGTCGAACCCAAACCGGACTGCAGAAGCATTCTTTGTTAGACTGCATTTGAAAGATTAGGGGCCGCTGGTGTCGGGCCTGTTAATTTGCCTTCTACATTTGTTTAGTCACAGAAACAGAACAACATATCATTTGCCCGTTTTGTAATTTGGTTAGCCTTATATTTTTAAAAATTCAGTTAGCCTCAATCGCAAAATAACAGAATAATACAAAAAGAAATGTGAACACGATGAAATGCAAACAATTTCATAATCCGACGTTTGGTAAAAGTAAACAAAACTATGATTACCGCGTACACCTCTCCATTGCATTTTTTTCTAGCTTGTTGCTTTTGTATTTGTGCCGTTGTCCAGTCCAATGTACTTTTGCATTTTTATTCAGGTGCGCCATTTTGTGTTTTTCCTGTAATGTAGGATTTATCATACATTGTACCCCCTTTCATTATGAATATTTGGTAACGCTATTCACTAGGTGGAGCAACACGCACCCCATAGTCTACTGTGCGCTCCCTTACGCTGAAATGGGGGAGTTACTCGATCCCAAGATGCCGGCTTGTTTGCGAAAACGTGGTGCTTCCCTGGCGAAACACGCCAACGCAATCATGGCCCATAATCGTGCCGTTAATATATTCAGGTATGTAAACAATCTACAAAAATTTGTGTTTTTAAGCAAAGAATCATGTCTGGTGAGTATGAGCTAGAAACATATTAGGTTGCATTCGATATGTTGGAAACCACATGTTTAAAAAAGGGCACCGTGTTAGGTTAAAAAACATAGATCTGTTTGTCAAACCAACGTAAATGCTGTTTTTATCAATTTATTAACATTCCTTCTCGTACATTCGCATTTTGTTTGACTTGAAAGAAACAGGTTCAAATAATGCCCGTTCTATAAAATGTAAGTTCATAATTCGTTAAAGCGTTTTATCTTTATTTCATCCTAATGTCGTTTTGTTTGCAACATTAAAGCATCATTGGACTGTATTACTAATTAACACGTTTAAGCAAAGTTTGTCATCAAACAGGCCCAAAACATCGCCAGCGAACACTGTTAAACCTTCATCACTGGTTAAGCGAGTCTCTCCCAGCCCGTCAGGCTACCTAGAGTCGAGAAGCTCCAGAAATTGGGCAAGGTCAAGTGCAGCCAGCGTTGCCAAGGACGACATCGGAACGCCCAAGGTCCGCTGGGATACAAGTCGAACATCAATTTCATCGTCTGCATCGTCAAGCCGTGTGAGGATAAGCGCCGGGGTCGCGATGTAACGTCGTTAGTCGTTGTAGGTGCCAGTGATTGACAGCAACGAACTGCAAAGTCTTACACTGCTGCTGCGTGTCGTGTTATAAGCGCATTATTATGTTTTTTGTACAATACAGATAAATATACCAGTATACTCGCGGACTTGTGCGTATGTTCTGTGAATATTGGCGAACAGGCTGCGAACGCAAAAACTGCCACTATGTTGTCAAGTAAAATGCAGGCCTCTGTTAACTTAATAGCCACAATTTGTTGGTCGACGTTTGTAAAGAAACTATTAAGGCAATGGATATAGCAATTTTTACATGTTAAGTAAACACAAAATCAGCAAAACCACAGGAACATGTTAAATTCCCTCGCATTTGCACGACCATTTGTGAATACAATGCACTATGGATGATCTTACTTACGATATTTAGTGAATATATTCTGTGCAAGCAATAGACAATTGAAAACTCAATTTCAGCACATCTTTAACTGTCAGCGAAACGAAACCTCCAGTTACACAATCACGTTGCAAGGCACACGTTGTAAAAATTTTTCCATCGCTGTTATCTACTGCAAATGACAGCGCCCTTCCCGCTGATTAGCGTGATCAGCCCCACTTACAAGGCAGCGCTGTCTGTGATAAGGCATGAGTTTAAAAATCAACAACCTCACAGTTTGGAACGCCGCTTGTTACGTCATAGAACGCGTTGTGTAGATTGTGCTTGGCTGCAGAGAAGAAGGAATTTTTTGCTCGGCACGACTGTTTTTCTTTTGCGTCTTTAGCGACTGGCGGAGAATAGTTTGTGGAAGTTATTTCAGCTGTTCGTTGGGCCTGGAAGTGCTGAGGAGTGACCAAGGCAGTAAAAGTTTACAACGTGCAAGACACAGACACGGTATTTAAAGTGCAGTGAACTGCGTTTAGTTTCAAGTTTCAGTTTTAATTTGCGAAGTCATGTGGAATATCTTGACCGTAAGGTGTACTAGATTTCAAGGAAAAAGATTTTCCTGTATTTTGAAGTAAAATTAAACGCAATTCAAATGTGCAAAAACCTCGGGCATGTACGGATAAATTTGCACCGTGTTCAATTTTGTTACTTCGAAGTGTAGCTGTTATGCCAAGTAGCCTTTAGCTACAGCAATTGTGCGTTGAAAGTATTTTGCTAGTGTAGACGCGTTTTTTTATTGCAAACGTTTTAGCAATAGCTGTTGTCAACATTTATGTTTTTGATTGTCTGTTTTTACGGCCCGCAGTTTCTGTGCCAAATAAAAACTAAGTTTAACACAACAATCGATATAACAGGCCGCTAATTTCTGATTCGTTTAGATTGACAATTACGTTACAGTCACAGATGCAGATAATTTCTGCCAAGGACAACGCACGTATAATATAAATTTGCCCGGTATTACTAGCAAGCATAGACTGCATGGTGTTGCAAGGTTTTTTACGCAGTTTTTGTAAAAACCTCCAGCTCAAACTGAAGTACTTTGTCTGTCAATGTGGTTCGCCATGTCCGCGTACATTTTAGTAGGCCAAGTTCACAGTTATATCAAACGGTAAAAACGTTTAGAGATACGAGTAGGAACGGACTGCTACCAAATGAACATTTGTGCATTTGAATTGGTAATTGGTTGATTGATTAAATGATTATCACTCAACTGTATACGACACTACGCAACCATCACTTGATTAGTGCGCACCTTCCATAGTAACGCCAGGCAATCAGTTTGTGACTGAGAGGGACTGGGATGATTTCAAACAACCCGAATAAATAAATACCACGTCACTGTTGACTGCAGAAAGCTCGTTCACTAACCAAAAAACTAAAAAACGCAATTTTTGTCGTGGCGCCTTGCAGAAAAACTAACCTCGTTAGGCAAAACAGGACCAACAGGCCTGTGTTTGTTGCTGAAATAATTGAAAACCCCCATATTGTTTGCAGCTGCTTTCAGTAAAAAATGTAGGAAAATGAATGGTCTGTTGACAGGTTGTGTTCATGTTTTTTGTTATCTGTTTTCTCATAATTAGTTTATCGATCCGATGACCAATCATTTGTCGCATGACGTATCACTGCATTTGTTGTTTGGAAGGTTTATCGTGAACACCATAAGACGAATGTTACTGAACTGACAAGGACTACACTGCATGACTGATCAACTGCAAATCGTGTGGAAATATCAAGAAGGATCGAAGGCCTAGTTAGAAGAAGGTGAAAACGGTAAGGGGTATTTTGTTTTTGGCCCATAATAAAAGCTGCTATAAAAGTAGTAAAAATCAAACCTTTTAACGCTGGTGGTTTAAAGATTTACTGGAAAAGCTTGTCCAGATTCGGGCCGACTTGTGGCGTATTATTCTCGATTTGCAAAATTAACAGAAATACTTTTACTAACTAAACTTGACTAACCTACAAATTTCCAATTAGTTACAAAATGATGTCAGGATTTAACAGAATTTTGAAAATCTACTGTGAAAAATTTTAGATCACACCTGGTAGCGCAGGTTACATGAACATGTCGATACAAGGTACATTTAGATTTATTGGATCTTGCTCAAATCTCAATTATGAGCTGTGAGTTGTTATTTGTCACGAAACGAAATTGGTCATATTCTGCGCCGTTTTAAACGACTGTCGCACTATATGTTTACATTTTCATGGCTAGAAACTATTTCAAAGTGTGAAAACAGTAACCTTAAAAGAGGGTGTTCACTGCGAAAAAAAATTGACAAATTAACTGCTGATTCAAATAATACTTTTCGTTCGCAACTACGAGTAGTTTTGCCATATTGGCTTAAAATCCTTTTATAGCCAACAACAAAACTAAACAACGGAAAACTTAAAACACAAACATCTGAGAAAAACAGATCATGCAAACATAAAGCAAAAAGTCAAATATTTTTAATCACCTTAAAGTTTGCTAGTCGAACTTTATTCAACTTTTATGTCTTAAATTCCAATGTGAATGACAGTTTGGAACGAACAGAACAAAAAAAATTGTAAGGTCACTGTGACATTGGATAAGTTCATATTAGCCGTATTCGTGCCCGGGTAATCTTCTCACAAAGACAGCAGGGGATTAGTGTGGCATGAATTTGCATCTTTTCAGCCGCACCAAGGCCCGGGGTAATTAATCACTCTTGTGCTGAGCAAGTCACTCTTCTATGTCGACACACTAAACGGTGGCTAACCCTGCGTGGTTGTCCCATCCTTAGAGCTGTCTGTGACGTGATTGCAATATTATCAGTGAAGGTGTGAAGTGGAGGCGTTGACTGTAAAACTTTCACACTTTTCACAAAGAATTTTTTTCCATTTTTGCAACAAAAAATTTGAGAAAAATAATAAAACATGTAAAATCAAACGAAATTTCATTGCATTTTTAAGCACTATGCCAAGAATGATGACTTACTACTTCAAAATGTGTTTACCAAAATTTTGTTTGAAGTTTTCGCACCTAATCGTTAATTAATCCATTCTCAAACCCAAACCGCATTTTTACCGGAGTTGCAGATTTTGCTCAGACGTTCCGTTGATTTTTATTCGCTGGAGGCGCTGTTGAGTTATAAAATGTAGCTAAAATCGATATGCCAAGAAACCTTACTACGCCCACGCTGGGATACAACTTAATTGACTTATATTAGTTGTAGTGATTTTTCCGTGTTATATCGGGGCAAAATTGATATTTGTTGGACGTCCTTCATTGGTATCATATGTCATAACTATCACTACCCATTTTACGAATCATTTTAACAAATTTTTTTTTTCAAAGTTTGGCAATGCTACGTTTGATTTGGTTTCCATCACTACTCTATAAGTCATACAAAACGTTTTGTTCTCGCTTTAAAACCAGCTACAAGAACCAGAGCAACATAAAAGGCGTTTTATAGCATTGCAAAAACACACTTTAACATACTTCTTGCAAAGGTAAAATAATAAATTAGGTGCACTTCATAAACTCAGTTACCTAATTTAGAATTAGAATTTTAAATTTGATTTGTTCAAATAAACCTAGCCATGATTTGAAACTCACTAGTGCTAAAACTCACATCTGCTTTCACGGGTCATCAAGGCGCGGGTAAATTGGGGGCGTTTTCAGGGCGTGGCAGATCGATACCCTTGCTGTAAAGTGGCAATTTCACGCAGCGCGATAGTGAACTAGCAATCTGGCCAGCTCAAATTGATTAAAAGCTCTTTATTTCGAAGTGTACGTGCTGTAGGCGGAAATGGTGTGGATCTGGATAAAGGCAAGCGTCTTTTGGATGCGTGTCTGTGCTTTTCAGTGGTGTGTGATATTTCTAAGGTTTATTTTTGCAACACGGTGGTCGAGGCTGACGGCGCTCCATTACTATTTGGGCGAACTGATGTGTGAACTGGCGGACTTTGGTGAAATGATAATATTTTGGGGTTCCAGAAATCATTATTGCGTAGATTAAAATTTATCATATTAAACTCTTTGTCCCCCACATTTCGTGTGTGTTTACAGTACCCAGCCATCCATAATAAACGTATTTTAATAGATAGTTTAATAACTTTTGCATTGAGTGAACTCTAAACGTGTTAAATTCTCTAAATACTCCTCTAAACAGTTGGTCATTCAAAACTTTCTTTACTGGTAAGGAACACATTTTTAAACACTTTTTCGACGCTTTTTGAAGAACTAAACAGCGCACTTTGTGTGCAGTGCTCAATCATAAAGCGTCTAGTGACAAAAAAGTTACCAAAAATCCACTACTCTCTCTTTCAGTGGAACATGTTTACAAGGCAAAAACTCAAAATGTAAAGTTGTGTTATTTTTTAGCAAAAGAATCAAACCAATTTGAATATTTTCTTCTGCATTCTAACAGTTCCAAAGGGCAATGAACTTAAAACTCTTTTCTCTTGCTCCATTTCTTGGTTTACTGAAGCCTCAGTCACGATGTACGTCACAACACATCCTTGTGACGCAACACACACTGGAAACGGCCAATGCTGCCGTTTGCCCTCAGCACAATTAAATTACCTGCCTTGTACACGCAGCAGCAGCACAAGCACAAGCAGCAGCAGCAGCAGTCCGCGCTGCCCATTCCACAGCAAAGGCTGAGGTTTCTCTTCTCGTCTCGTGTCGTCTTTAGTTGATGCTTGGCATGTCCCTTAGGAATTGCAAGAACAATTTTCGTCGTGATTGGTGGCTCAGTGCCACAGAATGACTTGCGCTCATTCATTTCAACTACCAGCCCCTCGATAAAGATTAGTCACAAATTTAGTGCGTTGCGAATTCGAAGGCAAGATCGCAATATTAAACCGATATTGTTGGTAGATTTGGCAGCACAGTACTTTGGATTGTTAAACTATCTTTTGTGCAGTTCAGCATTTTGAAACAGCAAGGACTTGTGGTGTATCTGTTTTAAACTCACTTCATAAACCGTTTGACAAGATTGATTTGTGCAGACAAAATCTATTTTAGGCAAAATGGACGATACAGAGCATTTTAATTGCAAAACATCTTAGGTGTGCAGTTATGAGCACTGGCAGTAGCCCTATCATGTATGTTTTGGCCCAAATTTTCAGTCGAAACCGCAGGGTAAACAGATTTGACTTGGATTGATTTATTGGGGGTTGGTTTTAATCATTGAACAGCCTGTGACCCAAATTACTGCGTTACTGTTTTAGCAGAACGCTGACTATTTGACTTAGATTGTGTTTAGTTTGTTGCATTCGAGGTGAGGTAGATGTAATGTGATACAGTTAATAACCGTTGATAAGGTGCTTACAAACGTAGAATTTTGCCCGGTTAAACATGTGCTATTATCTAAATGTAAGTTTATGCTACCTTCTCCAAGCAGAACAACAGCATGCAGAATAGCACGTTTTACCCTTTAATAGCCGTTAAAGGTTTTTCCTAAATAGATATTCGAAGGTTGCTAAATAAAATCTCGTTTTGGGTTATCAACGTGAAATACTTTGAAAACGCTGTACAGAGTATAATATTAATTTGACAAATCCCTATTTTTTTCATTTGGCAGTCGAAATGTATTTTTGAGTCAGGTTTCAGATGTAAGCTAGCACTCCTTAAATTATTGATGTCTATGTTGCAAATCGACACCTTGACCTTGACGCATAAAGAATCTATTAAACCTTGATATTTTCAAGGTCATCATGCTGTGGGCTAGACTGTGGTTTTTTTTCGGGTTGATAAGGTCAATTTACTGAATTTTGTGTGCTCTATTGATGTTGATTACTGCAAAATTTCTAAAGCTGTGTTTTGTACACAATTCGCCGACATCTTTGCTGTTCGCATATCAGTCAGTAACTGTAATTTAAAAACAAACATTGGGTTTCGCTATATTAGACAAGTTGTAGTTATCAAACAAACACTAGAATCTGAAATCCAAAACACCAACTTATTGTACTAGGCATTTTTTCTGCAAGTCAGCCATGTTGCGTCACACCAAAATCCATTGTTGCCAATTTAGCCTGATTTCTTGAACAACATGAAGCAGTAGCGTTGGGGGTCAAATTGCGCGTTCTTGCTGTTTGTGGCAAGTCTAGCTCCTATGGGATCTTTTGTACGGGGTGTGGATTTAATTAAGCGGCGTTATTATTCCCGACAAAACTCGCGCGCTGGTCGCCTTTCTGATCAACACATAACCTTTCATGTTGGTAATTATTCCTGACAACAGCGGTTGTTGGCCTTAGGATAAAGTTTCTACATACCAGCAGTTTATGTTATTAGTTCTTATGGTGATCAAAAAAATGAAGGGGCAGGTTTTGTGCCGGCTTTGCTGTTTTGATTCAGTGGTGTCACTTGATAACTTATTTCGCTAAGTAAAACGTATTTAATGATTAGGTATGTATGTTTGCTTGCCAAATCGTGGTACTGAGCGAACTAGTGTTACCAAACAAACCAAAACTTGCTGCAGATTTCACCAGCCAATGTATGTTAACTTGATCGCGGCCATAGAAATTAGAGCGTTTGTCTCTTGGGGTGATCGGGGTTAACTTGGGACTCGGTTTCCTGGCTAATTCGTCGCTGCTTCGTGTCGTGCTTGTGGTCGATTACGCATGGATCTCTTTGCTTGGCTTAATAAGGCCGCGTTAGGCATCAAAGCGGCTACAAGCCCTACACGAAGGTAAGGCCTCAAGGGCAATCACTGCATTGACGCCTGTGTATTTGAACTCGACTTGTCGCAACAACTGCAAACTGGGAATAGGTCATGTTTTGCCGCCACGTAAAGGGAATACTACCAAGCTCCGATGCGGCGAGTTGCCAAGTTTCTGTTTTGAAGACTGCAACTTGCACGTGTAAACGATTGCATCGTACAGGATTGACGTTGTTAGACAACGTCATGCTATTGATGCAGTTATCTATTCTGCGTAAGCTTGAATTATTATAATTGCTGGGGGCGGAAAATATACATCAGCTGTCCTTGTTTCCGTTGTTGTTTAGCTTTTAAACTTCCCAGGTCCTGGTGACATCAAACATACTTGCAAGTTGCCGTACGTTTTCCTTTGGTCGTCATTTTGTTAATAATCCAGCGCACTTTAATGACAAGAGTTTTGCAGTATGTTGTCGCATGGATTACGTTTTAAAAGGCACAATGTAGAACGTTTAATTATTGCGGAATGTTGTGTATTAATTCTTTGGAATCCAGAATTTTTAATGAATTTAATTTTGTTTGTTGTAACAACATTGCGTTTAAAAGTAATTTTTTGTCATTTTGTATATGACTTAAAACTGTTCAGAGAAAACGAACAAAATTCCAGTAACATTGCCGTGCTATAGGTGTTTGTCCTAAAAATGAATCCTATTATAAAACACTCTTCAAAGATAAAAGGACAGAAATCCCTAAAATTCGAAACTCTATGTTCTGCGTCGCTAGTTACGTTCTTACGAACGCAAGCGAAATACAATACTACGAAATATTCCGGTGACACTGGGTTGCTTTGAGGATCAGAACCATTCTCCAACCACTGTTTGTTGAGACATCATCTTTTCAGCAAGCTCTTTCGCGTCATGTCACACTTTGAAACAATCGCTCTAACGTCA
>QXVZ01030449.1:0-10397 GCA_008931825.1 Phallusia fumigata
TTTCATGAAGGATAACCATAACGGCACGCTCACATATAAATCACAGTACGCTGGGCCTGCAAGAGGCGTTATACCCAAATACATTTTTTCATTCAGCAAGGCAAAGGCTAGAAAAAGTTGTCAATTGCATAGAGTGGGATAATTAGAAAAAAATAATTCATTGTTTATAACTGTACTAACGGCGTTTTGGTGGTCTTTGGTTGGAAAGGGCACTATGTTATGCACACAAGAGAATTCTATGAGTTGTCAGCTGTCTATAGAAGTATAAAGCATATAGAGTACTTCTTACTCACAGCTGTTACTACGCATTGACTGTTTTGCGTGTATTAGTAAATGTTGAATGGGTTTGGTTCTCAAATAGAAGTTGAAGCAAAACAACACCCAACTTCCCCACGAATGCTGTTTGACTAATTGGCAGTTTATTCCCAGGTCCAGTCAACACAGGTGCTGCAATTCAGTACGCAGTAGACAACTTGTTCAAAATCGAACTGGGCATGAGAGACGACCGAGTACCACAGTTAATTTCCATCGTCACTGACAGCAATTCAGATGATGACGTTAAGACAGCGGCTGAAAACGCCAGAAACCTGGGATACTTTGTAAGTTTGTTTCTGCAAAGTGTTGTTGTTTAATGTCACCGGCTTGAATCTGTGCCGATAAATGGCCACGACTTGGGTCTGTTTCGCAAATTTTCCCACAAAGGAAACCAACGATCAAAAACAAGCGAAATGATGTCATCCCTGTAAAGCTTACTACCAGGCAACATGTTGGATAGAATCTTACACCATGTCGCTTCCTACACTTATCTAGGGCACGAGCTTTTGAGTAAGCTCCGCAAACAATGAACCTGCACCTAAAATAATTGTGGCATTTTACAAAGGTATACGTGTACGCATTGGAAAGAGATGGAGTCGTGCTCGACGATCAGCAACTGCTTGACATCACTGGCGACCCAAACCACATCTTCAAGTTCAGCACCGACTTGGAAGCACTTTCGCCGAACTGGATGCAAGACATGATTGACCATTTCTGTGCAGATCCATGTGTCCATGTTCTTCACGATGACAACCTCTTCTAAATATTTACCCAACAAAGCCATCTATACTCCTACCAGTGTATTGGGACCTTAATGTTAAATGTATTTGATGCAATAAATTGAGCTATGCTTCTCAACTGATTGTGAATTTTTTTCTTCACCAGTTGAAATAATTTGAGTATGTGTCAATATGATATTCTGCAAAACAAAATGGAGGAGCTTCAAAGTCTAGCCACTTAGACACGTAGTAAACGAAACACGACAAAATCAGTTTGACCCAAAGATAAGTGACTCACTTAAGGGTCAATAGCAGTGAATCGCAACCTGAAACGCACGCATAATTTGGAGGGGGCGTTCATTTTGACAATGATTTCTACAAAAAAACTTCTTTCATTGTCCCTTTCACCAAAAAGCAACTATAACGTAAATGCTAAACGGGTGAACGTGCTTTTAGTTGATAGTGACATATAAACATGATTTACACAAAGTAGTTGTCACACCTTGTAAAGGTTTGCACTCCTACGACGTGGTGACTGTTACAATGATAGTACATTGTAAATGTAGGCACATCTTTAAGGGATCATAAATTTTATTTTAACTGTTTTATGACGAAGTTTCGATAAGGTTCATAGAAAAGTTTCATTTTTCAAGGCCCGCTTTTGATCAAAACAAAGCTGGCAAACCAGCCAGCCAGAGAGGATTTATTAAAGTTTTGTAATAATATCCAAGCACTATTGCCATCTTTGGCTCGAAGGACGAAAGTTGTAAATGTCCGAAACGGTTTACGAGTGTCATAATTCGGCGCTGTTTTAGTGAGCCTTACAAACATAAACAACTTCGGCACAGTTTGCACACGTTTTTGACGACGTGGTCGCAACAGTTACACGTCAAATCCCTTGACCTTACAACACTGACATAAGCGCTTGACAATAAATATTTACTGCGCTATATTATATAACAACAAGCCCAGTTGCTTCAGCTTTAGTTGTGAAATCGGTTACAGTAACAAGCAAAACGATGAAGTGCTTTGTTGTTGGTTTGCTTGCTGTCACTGTTTTAACATATGCTGGTAATAATCAGGCATCAGCACTAAAATGTGTCACTTGTCATCGGGCCTCAAGTTTTGAAGAATGCGATCAAAACGGCGAACAACAATGTCAAGGTTACCAGGTAAGTTTAAAGACAAACTAATGGATGACATAAAATCCTAAAAGCTTGTTGGCGTCCAAAATGTAAAATAACGAGACATCCTATTATACATGGGATTTGTGTTTGTGCTTCAAACTTCGTCTTATCAACCAGCAAGATTGTACATTTTTGCAGGACGCATGTGAAACAGTGGTAAGAAGATACATGGACAAAGTTTATGTGAGCAAGGGATGTAAAGAAGCCATGGCATGCAAAAACAACCAAATGCAGGTAAGAAATAAGTCAACCATTTTGCTGCAAACGTTTTTTCTCAAACCTGTTACTCTTCTTGCCGTAGAACAATCGACCTTCAGGGAAATCAACCCAATGCAATGGAGATCAAGTGAACTCGTTTTGTACTTGTTGCTGTGAGGGCGATTCGTGTAATGCCGGATTAGACACATGCACTCCCAACGTAACTTTCCCTATCACACCACAAGGTTTGTGCTAATTTTTATTTTATCCTCATCGGGCGGAACAACGCCTGAATGCGTTATGGGTAAGAGAAATGCCGCTTAAATTTCTTGTTGAGGTAACACAAGCGACCGAGACAAGATTTGAACTCGCAACCTTCCGCATATCTTAACAACACATCCTGATGTAGTTTCCGGCCGGCCTGATTCCAGTGACATTTGTCGTGCGCTCATAGTAGCACTACAAAATCCAAGTAACAAATATTTGGCGCTTTTTCTAGTTGGACATGACAACTGCCCTGCACCGCCAACCAGATTTCCACACGGAAACATCAACTGTGAGAATGGAGTTTGCAGATACCAATGCACTTCCCCAACATACGAACTGTGGCCGGCAGGCAGAGATCAGAATGTATGTGGAGCTGACGGCAACTGGCAATTCGACACACCGTGCTGTGCACGTAAGTTTTCTCGCAAGTCAACAATAACAGTTGGCAACAAACAAAGGTATCACGCTCAGTAATAAACGGATGAGGGAACGCTCAGCCTACATATAAGTTGTTTATCATGAAAGCAAGGGTTATCACACTGGAGATAAAAGAGCAACAAGGCTAAAAAATATCAAGTCGTACCGACAACTGCCCACCGCCTGATTGATTTATTAGTTTAACATTAAACTTCACTGCGCATCATATAGCATTATAAACAATATTTTATAAGATATGCTAAAGTTGAGCGGAGGTTGAAGAATTGACGAGTCTGACAATTCTGGCTTTGAACGCTTGCAAACCAAAACAACAAATGTTTTTTTTTTGTACTTTTAGGACCTTGTCCACCATACGCTCTCTACGATGGGGTTACTCTTTATCACTTTAAATCCAGCAGCTTTGGAAACATTTTTAATATTTTATTGGAACTGATGAAGTAAGTTCTAATGTAATTTAACTTGTTGTCAGTAAGTTAATAAAATTTGCGTACGTTTGGTGTTAGACTAACTCCATTAATTGCAGAAATCGTGTTAACTGTCAACTAGTTTTGGGGGTAAACTCACTTTCGTTTCGTTAGATTGTTAAAAAATGCTTTTTTATCAACATTCCGCTAAAAATGGCGAAAATACTTTGCGCGTTTGTAGAGGTATCCATTTAGGGGAGGAATCGTCAATCGCTGCAGCATTTTCGTATGGAAGTGAACCCCATGCAAATTCAGTTACCAATTTCAACGACTACGGATACAACGGAACTGTATATGCTCAGCTCCTTGGAGAAAGACTACAAGCTTCCGATGAAGGTAATAAATCTATGGGAAATTGTAAGTTCGTTTTAAAAGTGTCAAGCTTGTAAGCGCAGGGTATTGTTCACCCATAACTGAAACGACTTGTGGTTAGTAAGCAGCAATCACTGACTTTTTTATGTGTTTGTATGTAAAAGTTGACTGAATTTTTGTTCTCAAAAAAGGTCATAAAGACCGCAGGTATTTTTGCCGCGAATGCTGTTTGACTAATTGATTGTTTCTTTGCAGGTCCAGTCAACACAGGTGCTGCAATTCAGTACGCAGTAGACAACTTGTTCAAAATCGAACTGGGCATGAGAGACGACCGAGTACCAAAGTTAATTTCCATCGTCACTGACAGCAATTCAGATGATGACGTTAAGACAGCGGCTGAAAACGCCAGAAACCTGGGATACTTTGTAAGTTTGTTTCTGCAAAGTTTTGTTGTTTCATGTCTCCGGCTCGAATCTGTGCCGAAAAAATTTGCCACACAGGAGTCCAACGGACAAAAACCCAATGCAAAGCTCACTGCCAGGCAATAAGGTGGATTAAATCGTACACCGTGTCACCCTGCACAATTAACTAGGGCATGGACTGTTGAAGTAACAAAAATAACTCAACACAACATAACTGTTGCATTTATAAAGGTGTACGTGTACGCTTTTGAAAGAGACGGAGTCGTGCTCGACGATCAGCAACTGCTTGACATCACTGGCGACCCAAAACATATCTTTAAATTCGGTGACGATTTGAAAAGTTTTGAGAACGACTGGATGCAGGACATGATTGACCATTTCTGTGCAGATCCATGTGTCCATGTTCTTCATGATGACAATCTTCTCTAGATAATCATCAAACAAAGTTATCTATACTTGTAGCAGTGTATTGGGACATTGATGTTAAATTTATTTGGTGTAATAAAATTGCTTCCCAACTGATTGTAAATATTTTTGCCAGTGGAACAAATTTAAGACTATATCAGTATACGATATTCTGATATACGAATGAACGGGCTTAAAATCTCAGCGACTTAGAAACGCAGCAAACGAAACATGACAAATTCAGTCGGGCCCAACCAAGATAAGGGATTTACCCTAGGGCAGTAAATCGCAACGTGGAACGCACGCATATTTAGAGGGAGCAACTATACCGTTCACGTAAAACGTGCTTCTGTCATTCGTAGTGACATATGAACATGACATGCACAGTAGTTGTTTGTGCACCCTGTAAAGTTTGCTACTGCAACGTCGTGGTGACTGATGAAAAATGCGGAAATGTAATTGTAGGCACATCTTCAAGCGACCATATACTTTATGTTTACTGTTTTAAGCTGAAAGTTCAATATGGTTCGTAAAAAAGTTTTATTTTTTAAAGCCTGCTTTTGGTCAAAACCAAAGCTGACAAACCAGCCAGCCAGAGAGGACTTTTTTAGATTTTGAAATAATATCCACGCACTTTCCACCTTTGGCTCGTAGGACGATAGTCGTAAATGTCCGAAACAGTTTACGAGTGTCATAATTCGGCGTCGTTTTTGTTGTCTACATAAACATAAACAACTACGACACTATTTACACGCGTTTTTGACGACGTGGCAGTCATAAGTTACGTCAAAACCCTTGACCGCACAACACTGACATAAACACTTGACAATAAATATTTACTGCGCTATATTATATAACAACATGCTCATAGTTGCTTCAATTTTAGTTGTGAAGTCGGTTGCTACACTAAGCAAAACGCTGAAGTGCTTTGTTGTTGGATTGCTTGCTGTCGCTGTTTTAGCATATGATGGAAATCAGGTATCAGCACTAAAATGTATCACTTGTCATCGGGCTTCAAGTTTTGCGGAATGCGATCAAAACGGCGAACAACAATGTCAAGGTTACCAGGTAAATTCGTTGACAAATCAATTGAAATCTTACGATTATGTTGAGGCATTAAAGTATATTTGAGTTCAGTTTTTGCCTATGCCCCCAGATATTCTCGTATTAGGTGAATTATGATTGTACTTCGATTTATGTATGTGTATTTGAAATACAAGGGTGGTGAATTGCAAAGTGAGTACAGATGATGCTATTCAATTCTTTTTGTTGCACTTACAACGGTCTAACCTGTTTTTGCATTCTGCAGAGCGCATGTGAAACAGTGGTAATATGATACATGGACAAGGTTTATGTGAGCAAGGGATGTAAAGAAGCCGTGACATGCAAAAACAACCAAATGCAGGTAAAGAAAATAAGTCAACCTTACTCCTGCCAACTGCTTTTCTCACGCCATTATTGTTGCAGAACAACAGGCCTTCAGGAAAATCAACCCAGTGTAATGGAGATCAAGCGCGCTGAACTCGTTTTGTACTTGTTGCTGTGAGGGCGATTTGTGCAATGCCGGGTCCAACACATGCTCTCCCAAAGTAACTGTCCCTACGTCACCACAAGGTTTTTTTGGCCTTTTTTCCACACCATCATTGATGTTTTAACATAGTCCGATGAGTTTATTGTCAAATGGTTCGCAAACCCCTAAAAAGGCGTTGTACATGTGGCAGTATTGTAGAGTCCCAACTAATAAATATTTGGCACTTTTTAGTTGGACATGACAACTGTCCAGCACCGCCAACCAGATTTCCACACGGAAACATCAACTGTGAGAATGGAGTTTGCAGATACCAATGCACTTCCCCAACATACGAACTGTGGCCGGCAGGCAGAGATCAGAATGTGTGCGGAGCTGACGGCAACTGGCGATTCGACACACCATGCTGTGCACGTAAGTAAACAATGCTTTTGTACATTTAAAATGAAAATTTATCGAAAACCATTTCTGTTACAGGACCTTGTCCGCCGTACACGCTTTACGATTCAGTGGGATTGTATAATTTCAGGCCACGCAGCCTTGAAAACGTTTTTCGAACCTTAACTGAAATCATGAAGTAAGTGTGTCGCGAATTCCACGTAAACAGACATTACTATGATTGAAATAGTAAAGCCAATAGGCATGCCCAAACATCGTTAGCTTAAAACGCAGTGAATGCTTTGTTTGGGAAAATTTTATCGCGCTTTTTTAATTTAATAACTTTAATTTTAATCAGGAACAGAGGTACATGAATCAAGCCAGGATTTAGAAGCAAGAAGTTGTTGCACTGGCGTATAGAATTCTGCAATTTCTGATTTTTAATGTCTCAAAGCTAAAACTAAACGTCCAGAAAGATTATAAAATTATGTTGTGAAATACGCGCAGGGGTGTACATGTCGGCCCCGAATCTACGGCTTTGGCGGGATTTTCTTTCGGCAGTGAACCCTACGCGTCCTCGGTGATCAACTTTCGAGATCATGGATACAACGCAAGTTTGTACGGCACAATGTTTGGAGAAAAATTGAAAGTTTCCCAAGAAGGTAAAGAAATGTATTTTGTAGATCACGTTGTTTTTTGTCCAGAAAAATTCCCGTGATTTTATTTTTCTTTCGGGGAATCCTGTGTTCCTTTTTTCATGTAAATGCTATAGAGCAGTGGTCAGCAAACTGTGGGCCGCCTAGCACTTTTTAGTGGGCCGCGGAAACCTTACATATATGGTGTATATGGGAGCTGGATCCTGACGCGATGGCGGGGCCAAAACGCGGAGTCGTACTCCATTGTACCACATGTAGACGGTGATTATTTGACATGACAAATAATTATGTAGGGATGCATTGTGATAAAACAAACAACATTTATTTGATAAAACAAAAATATTTGTTATGTAACAAATGAATTGTGATGGAACAGGCAAGGTTTGAAACACATGAATAACAAAGTATAAAGTGTACTCAACATGAATTTAATTGGCGAATTGAAACAATTAAAAATGTGGTTTTATACACAAAAAAGATTGATTAATTATAAAAGACATTTTCAATGCAATTTTACAAAACAAACTTGTCTCAGTTATCTCGTATTAGTTTGTACGGAACGTTTTATGCTGTGTGGGCCTCTAGTTAAGATTAAATGGAGAATTTGGGCCTTCGTAAAAAAGTTTGCCGACCACTGCTATAGAGGCATGTTTCATAAAAGCTTACGCTTTCGGGGGTCGTTTAAAGTATTGAACATTGTTAATTTTTTATTTTACCGGGTTTATATTACAAATGCAGTTTCTCAGCGTTTATTAGAAGCAATTATTCTGCATAAAACTATGTGATTAATGAGTCCTTAATTTCCGCTTATTAACTTTATTAAACGCTACTTTTTATTTAAACAGTCACGTACTATAAGTCTTTTGCAATAATGCATTCCTTAAATGCAATAATATTTGATTTCTCGGGATTTTCCCGGAATACCGGGAAAAGTTGATCTTTTCCAAATTTCCGGGATATAGAAAAGTGTCTCAAATAACAATCCCTAATGGAAAACAACAACGTCGGTTAAACGGTTAAGTGTCCAAGGTATACCCAACGCCATTTTATTGACTTGAGGAACATTACAAAAAACGCGTAGCTGGTATATCTCAAGAGTTATAATACCATCAGAGACAAACCGAAGTCAAAACCGGTTGTGTTCTTTGCCAGGTTCACCTGTTAACACGGGAGCTGCGATTCAATACGCAGTAGACAACATGTTTAAGCTCGAACTCGGTATGCGGGACGCACGGGTGCCAAAATCTATTTCAATCTTCACTGATAGCAATTCGGACGATGACGTGAAAACTCCGGCGGAGAACGCAAGAAGCCTCGGATACATCGTAAGATTTTTATGTGAAATTTTCAGTAATCCAAATACCTTCCTTGTGTAAAAAATTTCGACAAACAGTGCAAAAGCAGGGCAACAAAACTGCTTCTATAAATTTGTTTTCAAGGAATATAAACTATTAATTTGGTGGAAATTAAAATATAAACAACATGTCGGGTAAAGTTGACAACAAAGCGGTTGTGTGCTTTACATTGTAAGATAGACTGACTGTGGGCAACAGGCTATAAACTCCGTCAAAACGAGTTGACACGAGACATGTCTGTCAATCCGGAACTCGACAGACTGTCTTAATCAAATTTTCAAGAAAACATTTTGATCTAAACAGATCTATGTATACGCGTTTGAGAGGGAAGGAGTGGTCTTCGATGACCAACAGTTCCTCGACATCACTGGCGATTCAAAGCATGTTTTCAAGTTTGGAAGCGATTTTGACAGTTTTCCAGATGATTGGTGGAAGGACGTGGAAGAACATTTTTGCAAAGACCCATGCGTTCATGTTTTACACAACGACCACGTTTGAATATGGAACCGTTCCTTAACTGACACCACAGACATTAATCTTTGTTGTGCATGACTTATACTGAATGCAATTTCACATAACAATCTGAGGTGTGTGCACAATCGATCATGTGCCAAGCTTATTTCTTGCGAAGTGAAACTACTTTTAATTAGCGTAAAACCTTTCGTGACAAAAAGTGATGTTGGCTCTGCCTATACGTTCTGTTCTTACCAAATAGACAGTGTGGACGAAGTTAACTTTGTCCTAATGGACAAAAATATTGTAAGTTTGGAAAAAAACATGTAGTGTTTGTGAGAAATGTGATGAATAAAGCATTCTCGGTCTTAAGACAACTGAGAAAAATAAAAATCTGTTAAGCATGCAAGTGTTTCAAAATGAATATGGCGAGGCGACACTGTATTTAGTAAGTAGAAAATTAGAGCATTTTGCCGAATGTTAACTGTGATCAATAAGACATAAATGTTGTAAGTTTTGAAAAGCGGAATAAACACATGCTTGTGATTCCTGTGAGAAACGTAACAATGCATCCCTGGACAATTCTTCACACAACTGAGCACAACAAATATCAGCGGCAAGTTCGTTCAAGTAAAAATAATACAGCGGCTCTATCAACTCGCGGCGAAAACACTTCCTGGCTGAGAGAACCACCAAGACATAGCGAAACGGATGTATTTGATTTCTTCCTGTTACCTGTGTACAAAGCTGAAACGATAAATGAAAGACCAGGGCGCAAGTTTAAAAAGCTGCTCGACATTGCACACTGTCTCCGACAACAGCGATTGTTAAAACGTTTGCATTACAATGTATTCACTATATACGAGCTGTAAGACGTTTCTAATCAGACTGAAAATTTGTGCCCTTTTCAAGTCATACTTGGCAATGATATGCAGAAATACTGCAGGAAATCCACCAAGAGTAGGACAGTAGTCGGAAAATGCTGTTGTAGTGATAAAAAGCGGACAGCGCCTAACAAATCCCGAATCCAGACCCGCAACGTTGACGTTATAAAGCGTCAATGGTTACAAGGGAAGGTTACTTCCTGAGATTTTGGTGAAAGGCAGTGCATCCCGTCGTTTGAAAGCTTTGTATGACAAGGGAATCAGAAGTAAGTGATTACACCGTATCATTTGCCAAACACCAGTAAAGGAATAAAATCACCTTGAGTGCTTGGGATCTCATTAAATTTTTGTTCTGGTATAGGAAAAGAAACCTAAGCAAAATGCTACTGCCATATTATCATTATTGCAGTCAGTCA
>QXVZ01030457.1:0-23272 GCA_008931825.1 Phallusia fumigata
CAGCTTGTATTGAGTCTTGAATTGGCTTTGAGCTTATCGAAAGTTCTGTGGGCATATCTGATGTTTGTTTTTGATACAAACTATCAGAAGTGTTTGTTAAATCGAAATCAAACTGCTTGTTTTCCAAACTTGGCGTTTTATTGCTGTAAATGTCCTCATTATCATTATTTTCCACTTCACCGTTGATAACAGGTTTTTCAACTTTTACATCTTCTTCATTTGTATTGTCCAAGGCAAGTTCATTACTAACTGTTTCAACTGCAGGCACATCAACCTGATATTTATCGATTTTATTACTTTCAATCAATTCACTTTCCAACTTGACTAATATGCTGTTTGTCTCCTGATATAACTCTTCGCCAGAGTCATCTTTTATTTTATCAGCTAATTCTGATTCAGTGTCACACGCTGGTTTGCTGTCAGAAGAAAAACCCTCAGAACTGCCAGGATCCGTTCTTTTGCTTAAAATGTTTTCTATGGGTTTATCATTGCAACTTGTTGTTTTTGCATCAGGGTTGCTGCTGGAGGTAGAAGATAACGAGCATGGTTCAAGTTGTTGATTGGACAAGAAAGAGTCGAACACATTTCTGTTAGTCTGAAATTTGAAGCATTTCATGAGAATAAACTAATTTGTGGTAAAGGCACAAACACAACATAATATTGGGAAGTAATGCTTCCCTGGCATGGCAACATAACACATAGTTCAGTTTTAAACAAAAAACACCAACACAGTAATTGAATAACTATATTCTTATGCATCATATTGGTCAGGGAGGGCCTAGAAATCATTTTTTCCAGTAAAATTGTTTGACAATCTTCGAGATAAAAAGAGCTTTAAGCTCCAATCCTTGTCTTTTTATTAAATGTAAATTTAGTGCATATTTGTCAACAAAGCGGATTATTTAATATTGTGTCTGCAGTCAATTTTACCTGCCACTGCCAGAAATAATGATCAGACAAATAAAAAAGGTAAAAAATCCTGTTTCAGATACCCATCTACAGTGTGTGCAAATTTAAAGAAATTTAAACAACTTCATAATGACCAAAAACAGAACAGTTTTGGACAGAAGAAAACAGAGTAAAACAACATGTGCACCTTTTTATGACCTATAATAAGCACAATATCAAAAGTGCAACTGCAGTTCTGCAAACAAGGGTCTTTACCTGATGTTCACTTTCAACTGACTGCAGCGGAGATTTTGTTTCAGTTTTACATGGTAAGTCAGCATTAAAATCCTCTTCTTCTTCATCAGCACCATCCAACCAGCAACCGATGCTAGCAAGAGGTACAACAGACTTCTGTACCTAGGTACAAACACAATAGTACAATGTTAGTAATTCAATGCAACCAAATATTGTTACTTTAAGGAAACAATATTTTTATGTTTACTTTTCACTCGGGAAAAAGTTCATCTTTCCTACATTGTTTCCTAGGCCTTGTGGGCTGCGGTTCCTAAATTAAAGCATAAGAAATCTTCTATCCCCACAAGGTATTAAACACAATCCCAAAATTTTTTTTTAAAGTGGTTACCAATTACAGAATCATACACCACACAAAATATTTCAATACAATTTGATGAATAAACAACCACATAGTAAAAATATTTTGGGAAATGAAAATCTTGCTACAAGTCAAACATGGTATGGTAAGCAAGCAATAAAAAACACTTTAAATTTGTTTACCACTGCTTTGTTAGAAGTTTTTGTTGTGCTGTTTTCCTTAAAACTTTCAGTGTGACCAGTTGACAATAGACGATTTTTACCTGAACAAAAAAACCATTGTTGTCTTAAAATTTCTGTCGCATGTTTGGGGTGCCTTTTTTAAAAAAAACTGCAGGCCAACCAAATTTTAATTGGTTTACTATCTACACATACTGCGCACCTCAGTACCTAACAATCCACTGGTAAATCAGACCCAAACGGACTGGATAACAATCAGACATTTTTAGCTAGTTATTATTTCTTTGTTAGCAAAGTTTTCTTTTGTATTATCAAGTAACTGTGTTTGTAAAGCTAACATCCAATGACCTAAAAGATGAATATGTCAATTTGCTAATGTATCAGAGCTTTTGAAGTTCAGTCACAATTTAACTATCAGGCTAAAAGAAAAATGCCAAGGAGTCCTACATGTTTTGCAAATAGTCAGATTTGAGGCTGTTTTATCTGTTACAACAAAAAGGGTGGGCTGCATACAAAATTTTACACACAAAAAAAACTAGACAGTGCCAAGTGCCTAAAACTCAAAATTGACATTTATTGATGTACCTGTGTGAGAACTTGGTGATTTCATGTGCAAATCATTTACTTCCATGTCACCATCACTCAGGTTTGTCCGTGGCTTAAATACAAAAGAGACTGTAGTACAGCACAGTTAAGACAATTTGAAAATGATTTACATTACAACAATATGTTGTTTTAATAATATGGGTTCGGTGTAGGCTGCATATTTAAACAAAAAAGATAGAAGAATTTGCTTACAATTTTCAGGTATAGGTTTAAAAGTATAGTTTGATGTAGATAAAGAAACCTTTTTCGGTGTGTGTTTCTCTGGTGACCGGGACCTGTGCAATCTTCTTTCATGATTATGTTTAATCCTAGCACCATCACGTTCAGCACTTGTTACAACACCGTTCGACAGTTGTCTTTTTCGGCTGGGGTGAGGCTTTTCTCTGCATAACAATCACTATTTTGCAAAAGACTTGTTTATTATAAAAAAACAAATGATAAACCAGAGTAAAATGTAATTGTTGCAGAGAAATCTATATATTAACCTGCTGCCACTGGATCTTCTGCGTTTCGGGGAATATCTTTCATCAGAAGAATGGGGTCGTCTCTCATGGGATCTTGAATGTTTCCTGTCCCTAAAAAAACAGTGTTCAAGCATACAGAATAGAAAAGCAAGCAAACAAAATATACACAACAAAAAAACGATCCCACTATACTAAGGCATTTTTGTTTGTTTTTTTTTACATTTTTTATCTGTAAACTGTTATTTACATCATCAGATAATCTGTTTTATATCATCAGAAAACTATTTGTAAGATAATAGGGATATACCTAAATGTCAATTTACTTGTCTCTTCAGATATTTAGCTGTGTTCTAAATTTTGCTGGAAATTACCACCTGGCCAAAACTTAGGCTGAAAGATTGTTAGTTTGCAGTTCTACTTGACAAAGGTTAAGTAACAATGGTTGTAAATGTGCATGGAAGACAAAAAGCATGCTTGATAAACTGTAGGTTGCCGATTTATATGCAATGTAATTGCATTGCCAAATGAACAAGCAATTCAGTCAGAAAAATTGACTAACCTGTACTTCTGAGAATGTCTCTCATGCCCCAGTGACTGTCTGTTTCTTGTTGGGGATCGATGTCTGTTAGAAATCTCAGATGAACTTAAACTTGAATGGAAATGCTGCTTGCTATTGGTTCTGCAAACAAGAGGTTAACTTTTTTAAAACAAAATAACAGCAAACCTTTAAAAAATAATCATCTAAATTCATGCCATAATATGTACATTGTCAAAATTAGAACAACAGCACCAACCTTTCTTGAACTTTAGAACTGTCACGTGGGGGGCACTTTTCTGGCTCTTTTTTAGGTGTTTTGGGTAAAGTTTGGGGTTCAGAAAAAGAATTAGCCACAGCGGGCTCTTTAACCACAGCTTGATTCGTATTTGATGAAAGATTTTTTGCTGGACTGACAGTCTTTGAAAGCATCGGCAACAGTGGAGTTGAAAGTTTTGGAGGTGAAAAGTTGGTAGATGGAAGCTTGATGGAATTGGTTACTTTTTCCTCCTTTTTTGCACTAACGGGCCTTGATGTAGCATTCTTGAAGTTGGACTTGATCAAAATTTGACAGTTTCCTTTCAGCTTAAAACCTTTGAAACCTTGTAGTGTAACTCCCTTGACATGATTTCCATTGCCTACCTATAATGCATTAATCGACAATCATTTGAAAAAGTTGAAAATTAACGAAACATGCTCATAATTAGTCCATTATATACTGAAATATTTTACAGTTTAACTTTCTTTTATTGCACTTTACAAAGCAATGCTAGAAATATACAAAATAACCATAACTATGGTTAGGCATTAAAAACAAAAACTCACCTTTTGCTCAGAGCTTGCCATGCTGATTTACACAACGAAATGCAGAAATAAAAAACGATACCTATTTATATTTAGTTTACTGTTACATACCCATTTTACATTTGAGAAGTTCCACAGAAATAAAACAACACACAATTCTAAACACACACATGGCACAGTTAGAATAACAAGACCGCACACAAAAAGCAATAAAATTAAGTAACTGAAAAATATCCCAATCTTTATATATCACCATTTAACAAGTGCTTACAATAACAATTTAAACAACACCTTGCATCTGCAGACCCAGGATTGAAAATCAAATCAAGCCTTTTGAGAAGAAATGTTCGGCGCAACAGCGTATTGTCTGATTCGTTGTGAAAATCGTTGAACTATTATAATTTTTATTTTACTATTTTTGATTGGCATTGTGTTTTGATACTTTTGGTTCATTTAATGAATTAAATATGTTATTCTAGTTCATTAAATGGTGCGTTTTTTAAATCTATGTTGGTGTAAACTAATTTTTGGCGAAAGTTGCAGTCCATCATGCTTAAGCAGGATGTTTTGTACGTTGTATTGGCTTAAAGGTATAGACTCATTGTTAGTCATAAATAAAGTTTTTATACTTAGGCTCCGTTAGAATGCAAATAGCGTGAATGGGTAATTACAAGCAATATGCCACTTGCAACGCAAGGTGCGCAAGCAAAGTCAGCCATCCATAAAAGTGTAAACACGCTTGTTTTTGCACTGCTTTAAAAATCAGTTTCTGATGACCCAGCCTCAACCGATTATGAAAGTTGTTGTATGTGGTGGGGGTATTATTGGCAATTGTACTGCTTACTACTTGTTAAAACATGACATAAAATGCACGGTTATTGAACAAGGTAGCGTGGCGTGCGCGGCGTCTGGAAAAGCAGGTGGCTTTCTGGCCCGAGACTGGTGTGAGTCTGATGGTGCGTTACACGAACTTGCCAGATTCAGCTTTGATTTGCATCATGGCTTAGCGGAAGAGCTCGATGGCAAAAAGTTGTATGACTACCGTAGACTTAAAGCGTTTTCAGCGGTAATAAATTCATTGCCAATAAATCAAGCCACTAAAAAGCAAAACAAAGAAATCAGTTGGCTGAATGGAACTCATATTGATCAGAAGAGTGTAAAATGCATTGGAAAGGAAGAAAGTGTGGCACAACTTCACCCATTTAAGTTTGTCAATGCACTTTGTCAATACAGCAAATCAAGAGGTGTAAAGTTTATTGAACAGGAAAGTGTTTGTGGTTTGCTATCAGAAAACCAAAAGTTGATTGGGGTTAAACTAGCATCTGGATTGACAATTAATTGTGATGTTATTGTTTTGTGCATGGGCCCATGGACTGGTTTAGCATCAAAGTGGATAGCCAATATTCCCTCAGTACATGGTCAAAAAGCACACTCAATCACAGTTGCTCCCAAAATACCTATTCCTGCTCAAGCTGTCTTCACTGACTATGGCCAATATTCACCCGAATTATATCCAAGACCTGATGGTGAAGTTTATGTGTGTGGAATGGCAGAAAACCCAGTTTTATCTGCAGAACTTCCACTGCCCCAAAATATCCAACCCACGACGAATTCTTGTGAAAAGATCAAAACAATGATTGATTTGGTTGGTGATGCATTAAAAGAGGGACATGTAACAAAATCTCAGGCCTGCTATCTTCCTCTAACTCAAGACGGTCTTCCCTTAATAGGGAGGTTGAAATCACTAAATGGTGTTTTTGTAGGTGCTGGTCATGGTTGTTGGGGGATTCTGAATGCCCCCGCAACTGGTAAAGCTTTGGCAGAGTTAATTGCTTGTGGACAATCAAGTATCAATATAAATGCATTTGATCCTAACAGATTTACCTAACGTAAATTATTTGGTTAGGTGATCTTTCAAAAATGCAATTTAATTCTTGAATGTACTGGTGCTGAGTTTATTTTATTTCCATTTCTGCATTGTTACAAGTTTCAACTTCTACAACTATATTTCGTGTGGAAGCATGGCTAATCAGTGCAGTAAAGACCAACTTTTTTATTTTATTGATTGGTTTATGGTGCTTTCAATTTCTTGTTTGTAATTTTGAAATTTAAATTAATGGTTAAACCGTATGTGCAGGTTTGAAACATTTACTATGGTGTGGGTAACTCCAAGATGGTGGAGTGGTAAGCACCACTGCCTTGTACTTGCAAGGTTGTGGGTTCTAATCCTGTCTGAGTTGCTTGTGTTAACCTGAGCAAGTAAGCGGCATTGCTCCAATCTGGGCCCTTTAAAACATGAGGTATCGCATGTATCCCATATACCGCATGTACCTATATACCGCATTACACGCGGTATATGGGTACATGCGCTACATGCGGTATACGGGTACATGCGCTGTACGGGTACGTGCGCTACATGCGGTATATGCGCTATACGGGTAGATTCGCTACATGCGGTATATGGGAAACATGCGGTACATGCGATACTTTAAAAAATAAAAATCAATTTACCGAACTGCAGTGAGGCAGGAAGCTTGACGATGTACTCGTTGCGAGCGTAAACGCATTCTGGCGTTATTCGACTCCCGAAAATAAAAACGAAACGAACAAAGTGATTCACAAAACGAATGAAAAAATATGTTGAATTACAAATTCGTTTAAAGCAGGCGCGATAGCGTAGCCAGCCCAAAATTTTCCAGGAGAAGCCTACTTTAATGTACAATTTCGAAATTTTTGGGGGTACAGCCCCTTCCCCTACTTGGCTACGAACCTGAGCTTGCGTACACGATATTTAGTACAGCCTGTTGGCAGCTTGAAATACTGAATGGTAACCCAACTTATTTCCGAGGTATATGCATCGACTTTTTGCATCAATAACAATGCCGTAGTTGACCTATGCTAAACTCATGAACATCAATAACAGGCAATACGCTACTACTAATTGTTGCCGCACAGAAAGCTGTTTAGTTGCTATACCCCTTCGCATTTTTGACACCTTTGGTCCTAAACTATGTGTTATTACCTGTGTTAAATCAATCTGAGTGATATTTGTTCTCTGTGTAGAACCTATTTAATTTTGAATTTTTTTATGGAGCAAACCACTGTACCAAAATGATTGACCTGGTTGCTGATTCATTAATCTTTTGTGCACGAAAAATCTTGATTGACAGATTGAATCAAGTGATTTATTTTTCACATAACCAAATGTAACGCTTTGTGTGGTCGAGATCCGACCCTGCGTTTGGGGTAGAATAGCAGGATTCTTAGCGACTAAAGAAGAGAAACAACATTTTTTGAGGGACGAACTGCAGAGTAAAAAGATAGTCGGTTTTTACAAGTGAAACATTTTGACAGAAAGTTACAGTCCGAAAGTTTTACCCTTCTTTAAACGGTGTATTTCGAACATTTCCTAAATGAAAAAGCCACATAAGGAAAGGATAACAATTGCCAGCAAATGAATCGCAAAAATGTTTACAAAAAAGTGCATTTTGTATGACAACTTGTTGACATACAGTTTTTCGCAAATCGTTAACGTTTGTACAATATTTACCTAAATGTGTGTTTTATTGCAGTTTTTTGTTTGAGTGAGAAATTTGTCAATCAATGTTGGGCGTTGGCAATTGTTTTTTCGGTAAACACGCTTTGTAAGTGATGTCAGATTAGTTATCCAACGCATATCTGCATTGTCACGCATGGTCGATGACTCGAATCGTTGCGGACCTGCTATTTTCTTGCATGACTCGAGCTGGGTGCTGAAAAGGCTTGTAGTGCAGCGGGAGCATGCGGCAGTTCCGCTTCGCCACGACTACGAGTCAATGATGGTTCGTTGGGGTCAGGAAATTAAAGAGTAGTAGCTTTGTGCAGAGAGCACTACCACCAGAGCTCCGGCAACCCTGGTGCTGAATAACAAGTTTGGTTTTAAAAAAACGAATGATTGACAGTTGAGTTGAGTTGAGTTGAGTTTCAGTTAAAAACAATCCGGAAATAGCTGCGCAACGTTAGGACGTTATGAAGCGCGAAAAAGTGAAGGGCACAATTGGTGGATCAAGGTGGAACGCGCTGCAGCTACACTGTCTTTACAAGGCGTTAGTTTTTACGGCTTTGTTTTGACTTGAGCAAAACTTTTGCCATTAGGGACGGCCAAAAACGCAAGCAAGATTTAAGTGTGTAAATTTGGGTGGGAATTCAACTTTAAAATGTAGCAAAAGGTTTAGTTTCAGTTAAAAACTAGGTTTATGTATCAATGTACGCCAATCGAACAGAAAAGCAGCATATGCGTCAAACCTTTGCAAACTACTGCAGTAAGAATTCTTCAGCTATGAAGTTTTCAATCGTTTCCGCTTGCCCGAGTTCCGATAACAAAGTTCTAAAAGTGAAATGGAGCGATGGACATGTTAGCAGGTAAATGAAAATCGGGAAAATGTTACTCTTAAAATAATATACTTATATAATATAATTTTTAAACAATATAATTTTTGTAGCAAAAACAAACATATTGGAACAAAAAATGTATCAGAAAGATATCCACATTTTGTTGTGAGTTAGCAAATGCCATTTGGAGAAAGGGAAGCGCTGTCGTACTGGTTGTGTCGGATCAGTGTTTATGTTTAGGAAATAACATGCAGGTTTTATTTTAACCCGTGAAACATTCTGGTGCAGTTGCCGTTATTAAAAGAAGGCGTTTTATGTGTAACGCGTGCTACAGTAAACAACTTTTAAACAATCAATGTTGGGCATATTCAGACAACCAATGTTATCAAATGACTAAATGCTTAAGCGGGCCTTTTTAGCATCAACGAGATTTTTGCTTTTTGGTTTTGATCAATTGTTTTTTGGGACCAAACGAGCGTTTTGACGCTGACAAAGCCAACAACAGTTTAGCATTATTACAAACGATTGATAAACTACTTTTCTGTTGTCTTCATTTTAGATTTCACGCCAAATGGTTGCGATTCTATTGCCGTTGCAAAAGATGTCAGCCTGAATTGAAGGGAACGTATCTTGTAGATATTCCCGCATTTCCCGATGTGGTTACAGTGGCAAAATTCGACGTAGAAGAAAAAGGTCGGCCATGTTTGTAAATAAACGGCCTCGCGCGGCACCCGGTCTTGGTCGTTCTAGCCTCCGGCAGCGGTCGGTATTAAATTTTAAATCGAGTATTGCATGAAACAGTTCTTGACATTTGCTCTACGGTTGCGGCCACTGCTTTTGTGTTGACAATCATAATCTAAATGTTACTCGCTCTTGAAACAATTGTTTGTTTGTTTGTTCCATTTTTATCCTCGTGCTGCCTGCCTCATTGCAGTTCCGTTGGATCATTCTTTTTTCGATTTTTCTGAAGTTGGTTACTTCCAGTTGGATCAACCCAGGGTCCACTGGGTTGGAGCAATGCCGCTTACGTTTCTTGCTCAGGGAAACACAAGTGACCGAGACAGGATTAGAACCCACAGCCTTGCTAGCACAAGAAGGTTGTGCTAACCACCCGGCCATCTTAAAACGAAAACGCGTTTATCTCTTGACAAAGAATGAATTTTGTTCTGGTTGGAAAAAAATGTCTAACATGCGCATTGGTAACCAATGTTTCAGCTTTCATTTCATCACATTTTTAACCTGACATTTTGTCAAGTAATTAACAAGAATTTCGTATCTTTCACCACAGGAATTACCGTCGAAATACATGAGGAGCTGGTCCCTGATCACGTGATTTGGCACGACTCCCAGTGGCTTCGCGAGCGCTGCCCATGTGACGCATGTCATGAGGACGTCATCGAACGACGTGACGTCATTGGAAAAAGCGGCTTGGCGGTGGGATGCAAGACGCTGCCTACTATGGAGTATCAAGATCTATTGGATAATCCCGACCAAAATGTTTATAAGTGAGGAAAACAAAGCACCGTTTAGACCTATAATAGATGCCGAATTGTTTAACTTTTACAAAGGAGACCCGAATTTATGTAAACCAAATTATGAGGGTGCAAATGGTAAAGCCTGTCATCACCAACAAAGCAATTTCGTTGTCCAACGATGCGCAATGTGCTCCGCTAGTGGGGACTCGCGTACAGACACTGTGAATCAGCAGCACTATGAAACAGTATCATTTTCTCTTGATACTAACTTTGATAACATTCAATATCATGAATCCAATTTGTTAACTTCTGACCTTGGTGTCTGAAGATTTTGGAAAAAATTCTCCGCATAAAACCGTGCGCTTCACAGTTCCAGTGGCACTGTGTTTGACTGTTGTGCGCATGCGCGCATAGAAAGTTGCACTCGAGGCTTTAAGGAATAAAGAGCACCGTCGTTTTTGATGCCAACAAAATAGTCGTGGAATCCCCATAAAAAACAAAATAGTCGTGGAATCCCCACATAAAAGAAATTTCGGTCAAGCATTGCCGAAGTCCAATGCTTTGTAGGCATTTCGTATCTGTCTGTCTGGTGCGCTAAATATCAGCAAAACCACAACCATGTTCACAGGCAAGCAAATAGATTTAACCAGTGTATCACATGCTACAAGGGTGTACTCTATGTTGCAATCTATCTCACAATGACGGTGCATGTCGCGATGCGAAATTGCTTGCAATTTCAAAAGGCTCTAGTTAAGCGCCTATTGCAAAAAGCAAGAATATTTTTCGATTGAATCCAATAGTGCGCGTATCCAGAAGTTGCCGCGTACCCCTGAAAACTCTTAGTTTACCCCTGAAAACCCCCGGTTGAGAACCACTGATTTAGATAGTTACGTTTTGTTCAGTTTTGAACATGTATATTTAACATCAATTTTTTATCAACGTATGTACAAGGGAGTGGTGTACGATTATACCAAAACCATTGTGCAGCGTGTGTATTTGTAGAATTTCAAAACGTATGGACAGTTTCGAAAAATTGCATTCGTAAAACTGTACCTTTTCTTCCATCGGCAGAAAAATATTTTCTGTTAGTTGATTGACTAAAAAGGCCAATATTGCCATTTTACTAATAACATGTTACAACATAGATGGTTGAAGCATGTAATGACGGAAGGTTACTGTTTGATCAAGAATCTTCCTACAGAACATCTTAAAGTATGCGAGGCAAGTGTGCATGACAGAAATGATACGAAAACCTTAAAAAAATGATACGTTTTTTAAAGACGTGATAAACACAAAAAACGTCTTTATTTTTTACAGTTGGCTGAAATGGTTGGACCAGTAAGGCACACCGCTTATGGAGTGGTAAGCAACCCTAATTTCTTTCGTTTTGTTAATAATGTTCGGGTTGGAAAACAGTCGTAGCCCACTGAAAAACTTTCAGAGTACAACATACTTTATGGGTTAACAGCTTTTGCCACATGTGCGAGCGCTTAATGTTTGCTATTAGTATTTTTGCTCATTTACAAATGATTGTCAATGGTGATTGAATGCAAGTTGTGTTTAGACAAGTGATGTGAATCTCAGTGGTAAAAAGCACGGAGTCAATCACTCCGGAATTGTTCCATTTCACCAGGACCACCATACTTACGAAGTTGCTGTTGGATTTATGTTGCTGCACTGCCTAAAGTACGTTCTGGATTACGCAACGCTCTTGCAGACGCAATAGAGGTTGTGATCTGTGGTCAAACTTACAGAAGGCAACGCAAATTTGTGAGCTAATGTTGTTTTGTCAGCAAAAATACAAATTTTGTAGCAATAAGTCCATGCATATGTTGGAAAAAGAAAAAAAAACCTCTACTAGTTTTGAAAAAATATTAATTTTTGTGTCTCGAGGACTCTTTTCAGCGGAGGGAGGAGTGAATTGCCCTTTTCTATCCCGTCCCTCTTAATGTCTGCGGTTGTAATTGTCGCGCTCTTCTGTGTTTTATGAACAACACACTTTGATCACAAATTGCAGCAATCCAGTGAAAATCAACAAGTTAGACCATGTAATTAATACAAAAAAACGTAGTAATACTGCAATGAAACCACCAACGCAGGAAACATCCCTGCGAACATTCTATGACCATAATGTATTCAGTTAAAAAAATTCGCATATTCAGGATTTAGCTTCCCAAATATGTGAAAAAAATAAATATACAACCCAACAGAATTAACAAATTACCGAACAATTTGGCAAATGCTTTTTCCAGGTTTGACAAATCCATTATTGGTGGAAAGTCGAAGATCACTGACATGTTCCAGGCAGCTGAGATTTTGCGCAGCGAGTCTCCAGAAGATTTTAAAACTCTTACTGAAGTCCCAGGATCCTGGGACACAGTTAATTACCACATTAAACACCCGGCACACCAGGAAACTCAGAAATATCATATTGTTCTTGACTACTTCGGAAAGGTTAGATATTGTTTGCCTGACGTTAGATATTCCCATTTCCTCTTTGCACCCTTAGACTTCTGTGATGACAAAAATGAGACAATACAATATTTAAACAAGATCGACTATTTCATTTTTACAGATTGTGGGTGTGAACTGGGGCCCGCAGCTCGCATCGCCCGTGCGACTTCGCGAGAATGATTTTGAGCGATACTTCAAGGCGCATCGCAAGTTTAGCGAGATTATAAATCGCGAAACAAACCAGGTTGCTCGTCTCAAACGTTTTCCAAAATAATTTTGTTTTTAGTAAAACAGCAAAATTCATGATAAAATTTGCCTACCAAATAATTTAAGCAATCCACCATTCCTTAAAACCCAATTTAAATCACAAAACCAATTTCTAAATNGTTTCCAAAGTTTTCCCATGAGATTTTTATTTTTGTCAAAAAAAAAATTCATGATAAAGTTTTACGAAATAAGTTAAGCAGTCCACCATGCTCTTAAGCCAATTTAAACCCCAAAACCGTTTTAAATTGCATTTTTTCACTTACACCTGTAAACAATGTTTTACAATTTCAGATCACATTTCGTTTGGAGCCTGGTGACGTATTAACAATCAACAACCGTCGCTGTGCGCATGCGCGAGACAGTCTCACAGCTGTGGACGGTGAAAGAGAACTTTCGGTAAAGCACAGAAATTCGATTACCTATAAATACATGAGAATTCTTTTTAATTGTTAAGTAAACACTCTAAACAGGTTTTGCATCTGTATTATGCTTTTAGGTCACCTACGTCATTATTGATGAAGCAAAAAGCCGGTACTTGTACCTCGGAAATAAGTTGGGTTACAATCCTATTCCACCAAAGGTCGGAAATATGTGCTCATTTTGAATTCAAGCTGACAACTCGCCGATACCAAAATTTAAGAATTGTCGTATTTGGAGTAAAAGTTGTTGTCAACAGTGATACTCTAGACGTGTATCTACAACCCATGTATACCAGCTTTAAACGAATTCGAAATGTAACAGACGTTTTGAAAAGCACATTGTGTGCATTGGGACCAGATTAAAAGACAAAATTGCCAGAAACCAGCATATATGGTTTCTTCGTGACCTGAAAGAAAAAAGTGTTTTCGAGGGACGACCGCGGAGTACTTCGGAAGACAGTTACTTAAGTGGAACCCTTTGTCAGCAAGCTTTACACTCCGGAAGTTTTTATCCTTTTACTAAACAGTGAGTTTAAATCACTTCTAAAATGATAAAGCCACATAGTAATAAAACAATTGTGTTTTTGTTTACAATTTATTTCTACAAAATTTTACCCCCAAAATGTGTGTTTTATATCACAGTTTTTGGGTGAGTGCCAAATTTGTCAATAAATAAAAAAATAAAAGCGTTTCGAAAACCGTTATTGTCATCAGCATTGCATATAGTGACCAGGTAGCGGCATGCGAGGATGAGAGCGAAAGGTAGCACTGTCGCTCTCGCAGTGCCGACCATGTCCTGGCGTGCTGGAGGAAGGTAGCGTTTTTGTATGTTGTAAACACTTATTGTGGGGTAGTAATTAAGAGTGTGCTGGTAGGGGTGCAACGACTTTTCAGGGGAGGAGGGGCTTGTATCTCGGCGGAGAAGGGACTTATATCTCTAAAGTCACCCTTAAAATGACTTCACAATAATTCTGTAATTCTCTTCTAAAACAAAAAAGCTTGTGTCTGTCACAAATCAATCGTCTAGTAAGAAACCGCGACGGGATACACAACTTCTGCGATTTAACGCTACCTAAGAAAGCTTGGCCTATATTTTTTCTCTACACATTGGGTCAAGAAATTGATCGTTGTCAGTTGGAATTTAAACGTAACTTCGTCTTTATAGTCACCCACAAAATGACTTCTCTTCTAAAACAAAAAAGCTTGTGTCTGTAACAAATCAATCGTCTAGTAAGAAACCGCGACGGGATACACAACTTCTGCGATTTAATTCTAAAGTTGCAGACTTGATAATCAACAAATCATCTCAAACTTATATTTAGTTTAAATTAGTGTGATTCCTTCAACGGTGCAGACTTTATCGTTAACAAATCACCTCAAACCTATATTTTACGTCCTGAATTGTTTTCAAGTTAATGACAAGCCACGACACGGCAAACAATTGATGTGACGGGTTTAGTGTAGAGATATGGTTAATTCTTTCTGCACATTGCGTCATGGGGCGGACGAAGCGATGATTTTCGGCGGGTAGTGTTTAGTGTTTAATAGTAAAACGGGAATGGTACTTCGTCATTCGGGTCTCCCACGGGATTGGGAGTTTTGAATCAATTTCGCCATACTCAAACTATATATCCGCAGAAAGAATTAATCATAACATTCCAATTCTTACTATGTATAACGCAATCCACAGAAAGAATTAATCATAACGTTCCAATTCTTACTATGTATAACGCAATCCACAGAAAGAATTAATCATAACGTTCCAATTCTTACCATGTATAACCATGTACAACGTTACATCATAGATGGTTGAAGCATGTAATGACGGAAGGTTACTGTTTGATCAAGAATCTTCCTACAGAACATCTAAAAGTATGCGAGGCAAGTGTGCATGACAGAAATGATACGAAAACCTGAGAAAAATGATACGATATTAATGACGTAATAAACACAAAAAACATCTGTAGTTTTTACAGTTGGCTGAAATAGTTGGACCAGTAAGGCACACAGCTTATGGTGTGGTAAGCAACAGCCCTAATTTCTTTCGTTTTGTTAATAATGTTCAAGTTGGAAAACGCGCGTAGCCAACTGAAAAACATAAAGAGGACAACACACTTCATGGGTTATATGGCACATGTGCGAGCGCTGAATGTTGCTGCTAATATTTTTGCTCGTTTACAAATGAATGTCAATGGTGATTGAACGTTGACTGTCTTTAGACGAGTGATGTGAATCTCAGTGGAAAAAGCACGGAGTCAATCATTCCGGAATTATTCCATTATTTGAGAAAAAAATAAATATACAACCCAACAGAATTAACAAAACACCGAACAATTTGGCAGCTGAGATTTTGCGCAGCGAGTCACCAGAAGATTTTAAAACTCTTACTGAAGTCCCAGGATCCTGGGACACAGTGAATTACCACATTGAACACCCGGCACACCAGGAAACTCAGAAATATCATATTGTTCTTGACTACTTCGGAAAGGTTAGATATTGTTTGCCTGACGTTAGATGTTCCCATTTCCTCTTTGCACCCTTAGACTTCTGTGATGACAAAAATGCGACAATACAATATTTAAACAAGATCGACTATTTCATTTTTACAGATTGTGGGTGTAAATTGGGGCCCGCAGCTCGCATCGCCCGTGCGACTTCGAGAGAATGATTTTGAGCGATACTTCAAGGCGCATCGCAAGTTTAGCGAGATTATAAATCGCGAAACAAACCAGGTTGCTCGTCTCAAACGTTTTCCAAAATAATTTTGTTTTTAGTAAAACAGCAAAATTCATGATAAAATTTGCCTACCAAATAATTTAAGCAATCCACCATTCCTTAAAACCCAATTTAAATCACAAAACCAATTTCTAAATGCATTTTTCTCCACACTTGTAAACAAGTCAGAGTTAACAAAAAGTTTCCAAATAATGCCCTTTAAATTTTCCTTAAAGCACTAGAAACTGGAGTACAATGCGAAGATGTGAAAATGCTTTCAAGGTGCTCTTACTACGGTAGCTGAAAACTAAAATGCAATTTTAGATCACATTTCGTTTGGAGCCTGGTGACGTATTAACAATCAACAATCGACGCTGTGCGCATGCGCGAGACAGTCTTGAAGCTGTAAAAGGAGAAAGGGAACTTTCGGTAAAGCACAGATTTTAATTACCTAATGACCTTGATGATGATTTATTGGCATTCTTTTTATTTGTTGATTTAATGAGTTAAACATTCAGAACAGGTTTTGTATCTGAATTACGCTGAATTACCCCTAACTCAGGTCACCTACGTCATTATTGATGAAGCAAAAAGCCGATACTTGTACCTCGGAAATAAGTTGGGTTACAATCCAGTTCCACCAAAGGTCGGAAACATGTGCTCATTTTAAAATTAAGCTGACAACAGGTCGACACTAACTTTGCCCCCGTTTCGAGAAGCACATGGCCAGAAAATAGTATTTTCGAGAGACGAACCGCAAGGTACAAAGGAAGTAAATTTCATTACTGGACATTTTATCAGCAAGTTTTACAGTCCGGAAGTTGTTGTCATTTCAAAAACAGTGAGTTTTAATCACTTCTCAAATAAACCACTTTCTAAATTTAATTTTCCACCATTTGTACAAAATTTCAAAAATTAATTGTGTGTTTATGACAGTTTTTGGTCGAGTGCTAAATTTGTTAATAAATTTTGTCTCCTAAGAATTGGTAAACACTTTTTTTGAAAGTAGCCTATACGCATGAGCGCTGATCACTATTTTCCTACATGAATTGGGCTGGGTCATGGTCGAAATTGACGCTAACTCGAGTGGGTCAAAATTTAAATGTTTTTGTAACGCGTTAGTTAATTAGTACCAGTTTGTGTGAGACTGAAATTTAACTTTAATCATTGCCGATAGTGACAGCTCAAAACGGAAAGCAACATTCAAGCGCATAAGCATTGTGAACTCAGTTAGCCTCTGACGTTGCTCCTCAAAATTTGTATTACAGTTTGAAATTAGATTCATGAAAAACAGACATCATGAAGTCAAAAACGAAACATTTACAATACAATTATGTATTCCAGTGATTCCCAACCTTTTTGTGGTTGCGTACCGCTTGGAGGTAAAACAATCTCGACGCTTACCACTGAGAAAAACGTAATTTCGATCTGATAACTACTTTATTTTCTAAATCGAATAATATCAGATACGAAAGCAACGAAAAACGTAGTTCAAACTAATGGGCGATCTATATTTGCTTGTTCTTCACAAGACGATAGATGCGGGGCACAACTTTGCTTACTGCGCACCGGAAATCATGTCCGGGGGAGGCAAGGCGGTTCCTACTCTTCGACTTTATGTTTATTAATGCAGAAAACCCCTGTTTGCACTCCCATGTGGAGGGGAAAGTCAATAATTAGCGAATCGCGCGACATGCTAGTGTGGGGTACGAACAGGCTATTTTAAGCCAGAAATTTGTTGGGTAACATTCCCTGTGCATTGCCACTGCAGTAACTTTCTCAGCAGATATTAGCAATTGCAGACGCATTAACATTGCCTTTGTTATCCTTATAACTAAATAATTTTGAGACAAAGACATATATTGTTCATGAAAGGTTGTTGGCCATGATACTTTTGCACTTTCAATAGACCAGTTGAGTGCTACAAAGTAACCTAGGGCAGGCCTACACAACTCAAAACAGCACAAGGGCCACAACGGAAAAAATGTAGGTGCAGCGGGCCGCATGCTAGCCTAGTTGTAAAGTTCATGAAACGCTATCGGCCAGCGCTCGGTGAAATAGTTTTGAGGCGCTCAACCTATATGTAGACAAAAAACTGATCGGGATTCGTCCTCGGAATCATTGTGGCTTCGAATAACAACGAAACTGACTGTACCGTATCTCCACGGTAACGTCTTTTGGAGCGTACTACAATACCTGCAATATTGTTTTAATACTTATCGGCAATTTCTCTCGTCGCTGACAAATAATGACACATCCTCAGTTTACTTTCATTACAAACAACTTAAAACACAAATTTGAAAATAACATTTAATGAGAAATGTTACATCTTTTGTTAGCAACAAGCACGTCATAATTTGGCACGAGGCTGGAAGTTGAAATTTTTAGAATGTCTTCCAAATGTCCATCAGCAAGCGAGGATCGTTGTTTGTTTTTGTTAAAGTTTAATACTGAGAAGGTTTGTTCACATATGTACGTGCTGCCAAACAGGCTGAACATTTGTTTTGCCAGAGTAAGTAAATTTTTAAACTTTTCTTTATTCAAACACTTGTAGAAGTCTTGCAAACTGCTTTCTGCGTGTTTTCTTTTGTATAAAGATGAAGCCTGCAANATGTTGTGCAGGCCTGACCTAGGGGATGAAGTAACAAACGTTTTGAGATCACTTACAATTTTTTTTTAATTCGAACTATATTCGCAAATTACGAAAAGTACCACTCGCGTACCACCTGGAATGCCGTCGCGTACCACCGGTTGGGAAACACTGATGTATTCACTGTATACAAGTTCTCTGGCACCTATGTTTTTAATTAAGCTACTCTTCAAGTTCGTGTCTTGTATTCCTAAATTTGATTTGTAATCGCTGCACGCGAATGGAATAGAAACGCAGTGTTGCACACTGCACAGGCAGCCGAGATCAGAAACAGTTTTTTTAACAAGGACTTCTTGCCTTGCATTTCGCGATTTTTCTTATTTTCGGGCGCTTCAGGGCGTCATATTTGCACCCGCCTTGTTTAATGTGTTTTTTCCTGTCCGTATCTGGAAGGGTTCATTTTATTATGCGCCTTCTCAAATTATGTTTTCGTTGAGAGTGTGTGTGCGGGACGAACATCGCAGGGAAATTACTGAGGGGGAAGTACCTAGAGGTTCATTTGCGCAAAATCAGCAATGGAGGAGACGAGAGAAACGACTTGACGATTGAGTATGACCATAAACTTGGACTGATACTGTTTAAAATATTTACGAACTGTTTTGTGAGGGGTAAGTTGAGTGTTTTGGGCTGTGAAGATTTGCAGTGAGGCGAGCACTTATCATTGCTACAACTATTTTTTTGTTAATTTTCTATTCAGTTTTTCAACTTTGATTATTTCTTAAAAAAGATTAATAACAGTGAAGCTATGCCTCAAACACAAAATCAGTCAATTGCTGTTTGTTAAAAAGGAGACTTATATTTCACCTGAGTAGGCATCGTCATCGTCTGGTTTTAGTTACACTGTAACAGTGTGGTAAGATAAGTTGTAAACATTTGAAACTTGATATTATTTTTAAAAAGAATTGAATTGACAAGTCAAAAATGATGTCAGTTGAATCTGATGGGATGAAAATTATAAATGCAGTTGACCCACCAGGACAAATGAGTGCATATATTGCTCCAGGTAATAAATGTTAAGAGACAAAAATATCTGGTTTTTTTAGGTGGGTATGCCCTTCGAAACAACAGTTGTGATTACAAACAAGGTGAAATACCTTTAACTGGTTTTTAAAACTACTGGTGGTTGTAAAAGGAATCACGAAAACTCTTAGGTTTATATGTTTTTGGCACAATTTAGTCTGCCTTGAAATTAGGGGTTGCTGACAAGGTGACCCCAGGGTCTTTTGCCATCCCACCACCCAAAGAGTATGAATAAACAAAACAAACTAAACACAGAAATACTAATGTTTGTTTTCTCCAGGGGACTGTTCATTTGAGTCATATCGATTGTCGACATTTCATGATTTTCCCCACCATGTTCCAGTTGACCCGAGACTTCTAGCAAGATTTGGGTTTCTCTACACAGGTTTTAAGGATAGAGTAAAATGTTTCAGGTGCATCAATGTGCTAATATTAACTTAACAAAGGTCATTTAACACTACTGTACATAATTAATTGGACCAGTAGCAGAAAGGTAAAAGCTTAAAGCTGAAATTGCAGTTTTTTGGAAAACCCAAGTTTGGTTAAAACAAATTTCACAGGGTAATTTTTAAATAATTCAGCAATAACTGAACATGAAAGATAACCTGAACTGTGAAATTTCTTTATGTAGCTGTGGAATAAACATTGAGCAATGGAAAAAGGGTGATGACCCAACTGATTCCAAATGGCATGATGGTGGATGTAAGTTTACAGAAAGACAGTCAGTCAGACAGTGCAAATCCTAAGTAATATTTTTCAAACGTAAAACAATGAAGTGTTAAATGCAGTGGTATCTTTTTTCTGTGTCTTGCTTTTTGTATGTGTGCTTACAAACCTTTTTCAGGCCAACAACTGTCAAATCCACCATCTAATGCAGACTCAAACGATCGTTTCACACTTTTTCCCTGCCACGATCCTGTAAACCCTCACATGCAGTACTCCGCAGCAAGGCTGCAAACTTTTGTCAATCCTGATAGGTTATGGACATCAGACAGGCCAACTTCTATCAAGATGGTAGACGCTGGTTTTTTTTACTTGGGTAAGCTGTTGTCTCACATGTCTTTTTAGATTTTGTAACATTGAAAAATCTGGAATATTGAATCTAATAATCTGTAAATGCTATAACAGTCTGGGCACTTTGCAGAGTGACATGCAGTAACAAAACGTTAATACCATTTTTTACCTTTAAGAAGTGCTGGATGCCTTCTACTAAATTGCCTGTGTAAACTCTAATGAACATAACATTGAGGCGGGTTCTTACCCGAGGAAAATTAACCCCCGGTGTTAAATATCAGTGATCATGGGGGTTAGCTTTATACAGCAAGAATAAAGCAAACAATAAAGTTAAAGCAAACAATAAACCCTGCGTTACTTACCATTCTCCGTCAATACCAGTGAATTGCAACATGTTCTGCTTAAGATTGTTCAATTGTAATAATTAGCATGCTGATTGATAATGGCAAATTGGGTGAAATATTTTTTCAAACAAACATGGGGCGTAAATGTTGTTTTTAACAGCTAAAAAGACTCAAAAAAATGGGTTCAGAACTCCTCAAATAGTTTCTATATAATTGGAAACTCTAACAAATGTTGGGGAACAGTCATACATGTATAGATACATATACTTTGCCTCAATATTTACTGCACTTTGGATTTGCCTTGCTGTCAGTAAAGTATTGTGTTATAGGAGAAAGGGACAGGGTCAAGTGCTGGTATTGCAATGGTGGTTTGCAAAATTGGAACTCTGAAGATGATCCTTTCTTTGAACATGCAAAGTGGTATCCCATGTGAGTACAGTTTCAGAAAAGCAAAAAAACACTTTTTAGAAAAATAGTTTCAGTGTGATTCATCAGTGTTTATGTTTGTCAGGCAATAATGTTAAAAAGAAAAAAATAAGGTAATTGAAAAACAAATGAAATGTAATGAAAATGTATTTCTTGCTCTTCAAAGTACTTTTATTTTGCTATGAGCAGGTGTGACTATGTACTACAGCAAAAAGGTCCAGAATACGTATACAGTGTTACCTTGCAATTTCCAAACATTCTACGACCTGAAATTTCTGACCTTGTCAATATTAATCACTTTGAGAGGTAAACAGAAAGTATTTTCAAAGTGGCAATATTAATAACAGGACTTTGTTGTAGTAAACCAATGGTTTTCTAGTTTTTTAAATTTGTCCAACATGGTCCTAACCAGATTTGCATGGAAGTCTAAAACCCGTTTTATAACATAGCAATTGACCAGGATTGTTAGTAAAATTATAAACCCTGGTCACTGTTTAAATGCTTTCTATGGCCCCATAAAACTGCTCTGTGGACTCTTATAAGGCCACTGGAACAATTATAACAACATTGTAGCACAGTAAAGGTTGATTAAGGTAACAATAATGTTCGTATTTTCAGCTGTTCTGGTGTAACAATTATTGATCCTAGAGAAGAACTGAGTGCTATCATTGAGAAAGTAGAAAATGAAATTCGAACCAGTGTTATTGCCAAAGAGGCACAAAGCTTGGGTTTTAATCAATTGGATGTGAAAATTGCACTTTTGAAGTAAGGTATCACTGTATAATGTCACTGTACAGGGCTTAAACACATGGTTGTAACAACAGGCATACTCAGGGGCCACTATCCCTTGCCCTTGCTTCCATCCCACCCACCCAAAACATTTCCAACCAAAAAAGCAAGTTACATATTTCTAGTTTGGTAACTAAAAAAATATGCACTCTTTACTATTGTCCTCACTTCAGTCTTATGATAGACAAAATAGAAAGGGGGCCAAAAAAAAAATTAACAAAACTTGCAGTATTTTGAGCAAGAGCACTTACCCATGCAGCACAATCTGTTAATCCATAAAAAAAACAAGGGTTGTAACAGTTTAAATCATTTTTGTTGCTAGTCAACACCTCGAGAAGAATCTGTCCTTTTCATCATTAGAAGCGTTGGTGGATGCCATCTCGTCTCTCCCGCCCAGCGTTGCAGATCAATCACGTGACAATGACGAAGCAAACACAGGTTCTGGTAATGATTTGCAGGAAATTGCACGGAAAGTACAGCATCTTGAACAGACTCGATTGTGTAGAAAGTGCAAGCAAAATGAGGCCACTGTCGTACTATTACCGTGTGGCCACTTAGTGGTTTGTGTTACGTGCAGTAGTGGCGTCACGCTCTGTCCCATATGCCGTTTGCTAGTACGTAATATTTTACCTGTTGCTTTTGCTGGTTAAATGTAACGTTGCATACATGCCTGCAGTGGGGTTGGTTCACTTTGTTGACCTCACTTTCGATCAACTCTTTTTTGATGGACTTTGCTTTTTTCTTTGCTTTTATACATCGCTCATGTAATACATCCCAACCGTCAAGGACTGGAACACCGGTCTTGTGCCGAAGTTACGTTGCAGCTACTTTTCTATTGCAGCAATAAGTGACGTAACAATTCCGTTTAGCTAAATGACAAGAAAACTAGATCATTTAGCCGAAATAATAAATGCTCGTGTAAAAGTAAATACTNCAGCTACTTTTCTATTGCAGCAATAAGTGACGTAACAATTCCGTTTAGCTAAATGACAAGAAAACTAGATCATTTAGCCGAAATAATAAATGCTCGTGTAAAAGTAAATACTGCAAAGGGCGATTGTGCAAACTAGTTAATCATTATAAATCACAGAGATTTCCAGGTAACGCTTTGCCAAATGGGTATGTGTTTGATTCGGTATTATTAGGCCTCTTGTAGGCCTGCTGGCTTTCTGTAATTCAAACATAAGAAGAATAACATTATTACTGTTTTAAACACGGTAATGTGTAGCTAGATGTGAC
>QXVZ01030466.1:0-10068 GCA_008931825.1 Phallusia fumigata
TGCATTACGCTATGTAAAGCGATTAGGACGTAGCTACTGCCGAGCGACAGCTGTTATGGGCATTGATGTCATCAGTTTGTTTCTAAACAATGTAAAATTTAGCGTTTACCATTAAAAGACGCTCTTACAATGGTTCACACAACTACAAAAACGAACAGCTAATCACGACACATCACGCGTAAGCACCACATGGGCATGTCAGTTCGAAGAGGCGCTGCATCCTAACCAAGCAGTGAGCGGAAATATTATCTACCAGTTGTAAGCTTCAAGCTTGTAAGCCAAAACAAACTGTTCTGCGGGCTATTACCGCTAATTTTTGTTTACAATTTCGGTAGGGGTCGCAACAAACTCACATAAAATTTAGGGATTAATCGGGATAACATAACAGTTAAGAAAGTAAAGATAGTTATATTGTGCAGCCTACATAACAGTAGAGTTAAAGGAATTAAGTTTCATTGAAAGTAAGCTGCAATGAACAGTCGTTTCAATGACAACTTCCTTGGTGATCTTCAACCCCTTGAACAGTCAGTGGCAGTGGTACCTGATGGGACAACTTGCATAGAAGTGGCCCAAAATGTAGTGGAGAGGAACCGACATAGCAATGTGTGTATTTGAGATCATGGTGCTGCCATGGCAATGGTTTTTACCCCATGGGTAGCGATCCTAGCATTCAACCCAATGTACTGTAATTTTGGCATGTTGGTGGTTTTCGTGGAACATTATCGGGGTCTTACTGCACGAGCTCGTCAACTATCAACGTTCATTGCTGCGCATGAAACATGATGCATGATTTGTTTATTCAATCAAGCGCGTGCTCTACAGTTTAATGTAAATAGGCTTATAATTACGAACGCAAATTTTGTTATGAGTTGGCTTAGTACAAAATTGGCATATAACGGGGCTGGATAATCTATCACCTTGCGGCAATGGCTTTTAAGCTAACCTCAGCATTTACCAATCAATCAACAAGTAAACTAGAATCCCGGAATTTCTGCTTATCTTACGACTTTGACCCCAGTTTATGAACAACGTCGTTTCACCATGCCATAAAATTAAACTTGTATAGGATTGGGATGAGTCGTTCTTTGTTTGTGACGTGGGTTGGATATTGGATCAATACAAGAGATGGAAGAAAGAGCTTCCTGGTGTTGATGTTTACTACGCAGTGAAAGCAAACTCCCTTCAACCCGTGATTTCAACTTTGGCTGCTCTCGGCTGTGGATTCGACTGCGCAAGCAAAGTAAGAAATAGGGCCAAAAAGCAACCAATACTCATGTAAAAAGATTCGAATCCAAATTTGCCGCAATTAAACTTACCTCGGGGTGTAATTTTAACAATGTTATAGGTGCGTGGCCCTTGCTGAAGGCATAAAAAATTCTTTCCTCTATCTATGTATGGCACAATAATANAATCCAAATTTGCCGCAATTAAACTTACCTCGGGGTGTAATTTTAACAATGTTATAGGTGCGTGGCCCTTGCTGAAGGCATAAAAAATTCTTTCCTCTATCTATGTATGGCACAATAATAATGATTTTCATGGCACCCAAATGTCGATTCAGCCATCATATATCTATTACTTCTACCCTATTAGTTGTCTTTCCCTTTTCTCCAACCAAATGACCCTGAATTTACTTGTGGAGTCGGCGTAAAGCAGCCGAAACCGCTCCGGCAGAACTACGTCACTGCTCACAACTATTTTCAGAGTGAGATTTCAATGGTTTTGAACTACGGGGTGTCGGGAGATCAAATCATCTACTCTCATCCGTGTAAATTCACCACGCACATTATGTTCGCCAAAGAGAAGGGGGTAAACATGNAGAGTGAGATTTCAATGGTTTTGAACTACGGGGTGTCGGGAGATCAAATCATCTACTCTCATCCGTGTAAATTCACCACGCACATTATGTTCGCCAAAGAGAAGGGGGTAAACATGATGACCTTCGATACTGAAGAAGAGATTTACAAGTTAAAGGAATGCTTTCCTAAAGCCAGGTGTTCAATGTGCTAAGTTCCAGAAAAAAAGCACAAGCTTTCACAACACTGCTCCGGCATAATTTATGATTTGAACACTACGAACTCTTATTTGTGTAACTTAACGTTTTTATGTTATGCTAGAGTAAATGGCATCAGTATGGCAATGTTTTTTAATCGATCTTAGTACCGGATGCGTGCAAGTTTGAAAATACCTAAATGTTGTAAACAGGCTTGTGCTTCGTCTTCGTGTACAAAACACTATAGCAAGATGCAAGTTCGGTGAAAAATACGGGGCGTCGCTGGACTACGCTAAAAAATTACTTCGAAAAGCCGTGGATCTGAAGATGAAAGTTGTTGGATTAAGGTGAGTCCGACAAGCACAATAAATGAAAAAATACTTGGTAAAATATGTGCAAGACTTGATGCTGCTAATCCCTCGCTATAAAACCACCGTTTATAAAACATTGTAGTCGCAAGTTAAAATTCACAGCGTTTTTAAATAACGACTCACAAATATAAATTTACCCAAAGTCAATCTGATGTATGATATTTAATTCCAGTTTTCACGTGGGTAGCGGCTGCCCGGGCATCGAGTCATTCGCTACAGCGATCGCAAACTCAAGAAAAATCTTTGATTTCGCCAGAGAACTCGGTTTCGAGCTCAAATTACTCGATATCGGTGGGGGTTTCCCCGGTTCAGAAGAAGAAGCTTCCCATGGTTCGTTCGAAACGGTACCAGAGTTATACTATTTTGGACCTTTTTGAAAGCGGATATCACCTGATAGTAATTTTTTGAGGGGTATGTTTTTACAAACAACACCAAAAGCACTACCACTGATCGGGTAACAATCCCTTGTTGCTTGTGAGCTTTTATATCACCTTGTGATTTTTGTCAAGTTGTCGTTCTGCCGAGAAAAAACACTTCTATAAACGCGCAGTGAAGCACCCAGCCACTTTGAAGAACACTAAAGTTAGTTCTGCGGCTGTGAATCGGTTTCCTCAGACTCTCCAACTTCATTTGCCTGTAAGTTTGTTTAACCTTGTTCGCATAGATGGCGTCTGTGGTACGAAACGGGCTTGCTACATATTTTCCGCCCAGGTGTGGTGTGAAAATTATTGCAGAGCCAGGAAGGTACTTCCCCGGAGCTGCATGCCTTCTGGTCACTAACATCATTGGCAAGAAAGTGGCCGACGGTAAGTCGTGGAGAGTTGCTTAGAATAATATACTGCATAAACACCACCTAGCGAGAAAAGCATCGTAAAGATCCTTGCGTGTGTCTGATATAAGTGCTGTGTCAGTCATAGGCACAATGAATCAGCAAAACTTAAGCTACATTTCTTTTAATATTGCAGAAATGATTTCATACCATGTTGGGGATGGAGTGTTTAACAGTTTCACAAACGTTTTGCTGGAAGGTGCTGACGTCCAGGCTGCTCCGCTAAAAGTACATTTGCATTTTGTTCTACAAGCCGTATATCGCATAGTTATAGTTCGTAAAGAGCAACATGTGCTACTTTACATCATAAAAAAATTGTGTCTGTGTGTGCAGAAATGCGAGGGGAAACCCCGCCCTACAACCATTTTCGGCGTGTCATGTGATGGTAGTGACGTCATCAGTCGTTCATTGACGATGCCAGAAATTGATATGTCCGACTGGATTTGCTTCGAAGGTACGGTCGCAGCACTCCGTTCAATTAAAAAGTTGATTTCTATTTGACAATAGCAAAAAAACATGATCATATGCCTTGTCTTATGTCAGAGCCAAATCGTTAAAACGGTCGCAAACCGGCCAGTAACTAGATACTAATTGTTAACTTGTATTTATTAGGAATGGGAAGTTATTCCGCGTTCACTCAAGTCGGATTCAACGGTTTTTCGACCCACAAAGCTTGTCACTTCATCACCGACTCCAAGTTGTAGGTTGAATTTCAGTAAAAATTTGGGGACGCTCTAATAATTCGGGTGCAACAGCACTCCCGATAACCACATAACATATGGCCAGCAGATCATTACGATAACGAGCACGAAGTTTTCAGGCAATAAAGAGGTCGCAAAATAAAACGGAAATCCAGTTTACCTGGTAAATTATTTGTCATTCGACTTTTTTAGGCAAACCAATTGAAACATTTTACAGCAAAATAACCTTTAAACTCCCTGAGTGATGAATTTTTTCGCAGAGAGGAGCTAAAAAGTACATTAGCATTTTCATCTTTACTTCCATCCTTCCGTACAGAGATTTGAAGAAAAGGTCTTCAATTAAACCCATTTGAAGTCAGCAGTATGATGTCCAACCCAAAGTGCAATTTAAGCTACTGTATATCACCTGTTTTGAATAAAGTATCCAAAGCCCACAAATTCTTGTGTTCAAAACTTACCTGTGCATGTTATACAAATCTTTTGGAAAGTTCTTTAAAGCAGATCACCTAAATATATTTTTTTCGATTTGAATTAGACAAACTTTCAAATGCTTTGAATTAGACAGAAACACAAAAGCTTCATGATGTGGCCAACTGTTCCTATGTTCATTGCAGTACATATTATGAAACATGGACCACACCAAAGTACCAAACTTTCTAGTTTGCTAAAGAGGAATTTAGTATTAGGATGTACCATGTAGTTGTGCTAGTAACAGCACCATTGTTTTACCGCAAATGTAAAACATCATTTTGGCAGTGACACTTCGTACAGAAAGTTGCAACCAAAAAACAGCCATGTCTTCATGTGAAAGGGAATGCAAATGGTCCACAACTATGTTAATCTTGATGAAAATAATGTTATGAGCAGTTCAGCAATCAAGTAATCAATTGAAATCTCATATCTGGGCTAATTGTTATGTAAGATAAAAGTTGGTGATTGATTACCTGTGTTCTATTGAACCATAGAACCAATGCAAGGCAATGTCGTATGTTGACAAGTACATGCTATTGTAATCTGTTATATTTTATACGCCTCATGGGTATGTATTTCAAATTTAAAGCCTAATAAAGAGTAATATATGTAAAAAATGACTTACTAATTGTTTACAGAACAACAATTGTCAACAAACATAAACATGTCAAAGCATAATACACTTACCAACCACTGTCTTTATTGCCTGCAAGAGATTTTGATGCATTACTCTTTCCATTTACTTTCATCTATCCATTCAAACATTTGCCTTTTTTGTAAAACCATGATGTGTCAAAACTCCAAACATCAGTGCTAGAGTCCTCAATATGTTTTTATGTGGATCCAATCGTCTAGCAAGTATATCATTTTCAATTTTGGCTTCTATGAACACAATCGCTGAATCAAAACTAAATGGAATAAAATTATTAGGTTTTCAAAAAGCAAATAGACACAAAAGGAAATGTTTTATTACTTGGGAACACAAATGCAATATATGTGTTTTATGCAAAACATACAACCTTGAATTTAACATACCTCACACAAAGTGACGAGGGTAACTTTTACAAAACAACAAATAAAAATTTTACCAACCATGTTTTGTAGAGATAACTTATTTTTTTAGATAAATTCTTGACCAAAATAATACAACCCCAGCAGAAAAAGTGCTGCCTGCTTATTCAAGGTGCACACATGTCATTTCCATAGGCACCAGCTCCAAAAGTGGGAATTCCACAAGATAAGACCTTTTGCTGCGGTAGTGCCTAATTTTTACCCTGGATGGCACTCAGTTGCAGTTGTTCGCGCGTACTTTGCTTGAATCCAAGCAGTCGATCGGAGGAACCGCGCGCTTTTTGGTGGAGATAAAAATCACAAATCCGTTCATGCCTGACGATTTGTGCGAAAATTTTGCACCAAGTAAATATTTCGATAGTTTGCAGTTTTTGGTTTAAACCTTAATTGCATACTTATCAATATTTTTCTTTTTTGTAAAAATGCGCTGCTTTACATTGTTCTTAGATTGTTAGCGTTTAACTAGTAAATGTACTTCTAACGTACACTTTAATTTGTCACCTGCGCAAATCCATAGCAACCCTCGACTCTGTGCCGTTACCAAAAAAATATCCAGCAAGAGAGTTTGATAAATTTTGTAACTTAAACAGATTTAAATGTTAATTTCACTATTTAGGTTGTTTCGCATTTTAATGTTTCTTTTTCTTTACGTCATTGTCTAATCGACGTGTAGACCAAGTAGCTTGATTGGCACAAAAACATCGGTTGGTTTCTTTTCGGTATTGGAATTTTAATTTGAAGTTTTTAGGTGAACAAAACGCCAATGCGCTAAACATGAAATAAACCAGTGTTAGACGAGTTGTACTTGCAACAATGATTTCTGCTCAACGGAGATCAGTGGATGTTTCATCCAGCAAAACAAAGCGCACTGGGGTGACTCAACCATTAATGAAAGTATGTGATCATGTATAGATTGTTTAAAATTTATTTTCAAAAATGAGACCTATTTCTTTTTGTTACCTATTTCAAAATTTTTCTCTCAACAAAACTAAATTTTCTCTGAACAAAAATATCTAAAGTTTATGTGAGCAAAATCGGTTGCTAACAGAAAACATTTTATATGTTGGGTTCAGTAATGTTTTGATGTGATGCCCTTTGTCTACAGACAGAGGTATTTTCAAAGCATGTGACTCCTGTACCTCCTAGCACATCAGCCATTCGGTATGAACCTCTTTCAAGGAGAAGTCGCAAAACAGGAATGCTATCCAATCAAAGGTAGGTACCACTTAAAGACTGTAATTTCTGATGTGACTTAATTACTAATTTGCAAATGCAACAAAAAATAAAAGTAATGATTCAAATTAGCAAACATTACCGAAAGCCAGTAAACAGTATTAAGGCAACAGTGATTTCAATTACCACATGCTACCATGTTGGTGTTATGGACTAAAACCAATTTTCTGACTTGCACCTATGTTCTTGCACTTGAATGCCGTACAATCAACAACTGAACACAAGGCTCATTATGCACACATTCAGGAGTTTTTGTGTACCCACACTAACATATATTTTTCCATTTATAGAACATCTGCAACTTGCCAGTCTACTTCTAACAAAGATGCTGCTGCTAATGTTCCACCATTCAGGTGTGCTTTGATCATAGTGGCACTAACAGTATTTAAATGATGTCACATGTTTTAAATCTGGTAACAATATCTTCTGTTATAATTTATTTTTACAGTTAATTTAAATTGCAAAACTCATGCACCCAATTCAAATCAAGGTAAACCCTTTCAAGTAGTTGACCTGAAATAAATACTGGTAAAATGTAACTCGATTAGGGGTGCGTTATACTGGTCACATTTTTCTATGCTAGATAGATTTTTACACCATATTTTAAATGCTCTGGTTCTGCAAAATATTGAAACTTTTGAATAAAATTTACTCGTTACCTTTCAAAAAGGTGTCCATTTTTGAAAACTTTGTAACATGTCACCAAGTCTTAAGGTTGATGCACAATCAAATACTAATATTATAAAACATATTTAGATCCCTGGGATTGGAAGTTAAACCAGAGCAAGTTGTGTGGAAAGGTTGGGAGCCTGGTGAAGAATACACAAGAAATCTTACACTTAAGAATGTCCATGTCAAAACACAAAAAATTAAGTAAGATAATAAAATATTTTCATTATTCATAGACACGTGCCGGTATGATTTTTTCTATGAAACTTATCTGCGTTATGAGAACCTAATCTGGGTTTTTTGATTTGTTGCAAACTGTTGTAGTTCTTTATGAACATTTATAGACCTAATTTTTTCAGTTTTAATTCTTAATTTTTTTCAGATACAAAGTTCCAGGATCAAGATTTTTTAGTACTCTTTTTCCACAAGTGATTGTACTTAGTGCAGGAACAAGCTTCACATTGCCTATTACATTCCGTCCGCTTGAAAAAGTAAACAACAAAAAACAATTTTTTTGTCATTACAATGTTAAAAATAAAATTGAGAGTGTTGTCTTTAAATGTGACACTTGCTGTTATTCTGCTAAAATGTTTTACTGTTAAGTTTATAGAAACAGAGTTGCACTATATTAGGGTATCCTGACTACCAGAATTTCCAGAATTCAAGCAGTTATTCGGTTTCTCCTTGCCACAAAACAATCTAAACTTATTAATTGTTTTGTTAAGTTGGCGCTACTAAAATTTTTGATTGATGAATTCAAAACTGCCATTTTTACTTGTGCAGGAAAGGTATGATGACAAAATTGAGTTTATCACTGCTTCTGGCAGTTTTAGCATTTCTTTGCAAGCGTTGCTGCCTGAAACCAACCTACATCTACCAGACAGCATACACTTTGGCCTTACAGCAATCCATGATACTATGGAACTGTCCTTTGAAATAAAAAACATGAGGTAGAGTGAAAGAAAAATAACATTACAAAGCAACTAAATGTTTGTGAGTTTGGATTGTCCTAAATTCTTTTGCTTCAGTATCCCTAAAATGTGCATCACTTTGATAGAACTCTTGTGTAGGAAGTCGATTGAATACAAACCAACGTTTTTGCAGGATATTTTTACAACTCTTATTTGTTTTTGCAGCAGTGAACTTCCAACTAAATATTCTTGGCAAGTTACTGAACCATTCGCCATCATTCCCACATCAGGTTTACTGCAGCCAACTGCATCATGCTCACCAAAAGTAGTATTTCGTCCCACTACTGCAAATGTCTTTGATGCAACCGCAGTCTGTTCTTTTGGGCAGAACATGGTGAAAACAATGAAACTCGAAGGAATAGGTAGGTGGTGTATGTATTATACTAAACAGTCTGGGGAATATGTTTGTGCATATTAAACCAGGCCAATATTTATGATTGATGGTGTGGAAAACCAGTACCTTGGTACTTGGAACCAAGTATTACTTACTTTTGATACTTATACTCAGCTGAGCATTGAAACTGCTTGTTAATGGAGCAAAATTTGGTGAACATTACATAAGAATGAAAAGGTTTAAACAGTTCAAAGTTCCAATGCAAGAATTTTAATGTCATTTTGTACTGTATTTGGTGAGTTTAATTCTAATGCATTTCTCTGACAAGTCTGAAACTGAAAAAAATTACTCAGTCAAACAGAATACTTATCCCTGGGCATTATGGTTGCGATAAACCACTGTGTTGCCCGTCTACGACTGGCATTATAATTGCAGACTTTAAAGTTGGNTGAAAAAAATTACTCAGTCAAACAGAATACTTATCCCTGGGCATTATGGTTGCGATAAACCACTGTGTTGCCCGTCTACGACTGGCATTATAATTGCAGACTTTAAAGTTGGGCCTCCTGAATTTGTATGAAAATCATAGTGGTAAAATTTGACTTGTGGTAAGATTCTAAATAAACTAAAAACGAAACAATTTTTAATGTTATACAGGAAAATACCCCCATATTTTGATTAGTACCAGCTCAAAGCTGCCTGCTGACAATGGAAGTAAAATTACAATGCCTGTTTTGAAGTTTAGTGACGTTAATGTCCATCACCAGTCAGAGAAGTTCATCACATTACATAATCTCTCTAATGGTAAGTCGTACATTCAAAAATTAAATACAGTAATATTTCATTTATTGAAGCAGCTGATTAACTGTGTAATGAGATGGGCTGAGCCAGTACTAGAGTATAGTTTTAATGATTAGTGCGTAGTCACAATCCACCGCAAACAAGTCAAATAACAAAGTTTGCATTGTTGTGTTTACAAAATATGCTTGATTGTATCTTTAAAGGTATGGGTTAGGCAATGTTTCAGATTCAGCATATTGGTGATGTTTGATTTAGCCTAAACTTTTTAAATTTTCACCAAAACTACCTCTTTTATGTAAAAAACTTCCAAAAATTTCCCAACTGATGAATTTAAACATTTATCTATTCGTTGTCTTTACAAAACATCAACTATGTTCTCAATCTCTGTAGAATACTTTATGTTTGGTAAATCTTATATTTTTCCAACATGTTTCACAGTGTAAAAATAAGTTTACTTGCAACTTTCAAAACTTCAAAACATCCATCAGAACCCCTTATTTACGTTGGCAGAAATATTTACCTTCACAGCAGGGTTGGTGTGTCACTTGTATATAATACAAAATGGTCATGTATCAGTCACAACAGATAACTTCAAATTTAACAGATGTTTTAAGAGCACACTCA
>QXVZ01030469.1:0-14652 GCA_008931825.1 Phallusia fumigata
ACCCCAGTGTCAATATACGATTGATTGGAACAAAATAGAAAGCGAAGTATCAACGATAGTTCCTTGGGTGTCCAAGGCAGTAAGTTTACTCCTAACAAGCAAGGTTTTGCGTATGCCGAAACCACCTGAATATGAATTGAAACGAACGCTTTTTGTAACTGCTAGAGAAGCATGCATTGCCCACATATTTACCTGGTAGCAACTTGCATTTTTGTTTTGCCATCTAGAAACATGCTATAATAGCCCTATACTTTAATATGGTTCTGATGTTCTAATAACACTCAAACCAAGTTTTAGATAAATTTGTAAATGGCTATGTAGATTGTGAAGCAGACGCAGTAACGTTATAAAATCGAATAAAGTTTTACTGACCTTTACTCCAATCGAATTGATCTAAACTTTGACGCGTTCAACGTAAAGATTTATTCATTAACAAATATCAAATCACTCTAGATGTACTGAATTGTTTGTTGCTTTGTTTGCACAAAGAACGCCGAACGTACGGCAACATTCAACTGTAAACTTTCCTTTAACTACCTGCCGGTAATTGGTTAAGCACAATCTCCTAAATACGTACTAATGAAGCCGGCCTTCAGGTAAAGATCGCAATGAAAACTAAACAATTAATATATTTAACTAGGTCCACTATGGAAATCACATAATATCTTGCCAAGCCAACTTGGATGGGGTTTTTCGCTTTAATTGCAAATGCAAAGACGACGCGGAACTTCTTTATTACAAATGCAGCCATTTCAACTCAGGGCACACAGCGTGTATCCATGCTATTGCAAACCTAATAAACAACGCAAGTCAGACAGGAGTTTATCCAAGGCCCTGTAATGAAGATACTATGAAAAGTCAAGCTATNGCACACAGCGTGTATCCATGCTATTGCAAACCTAATAAACAACGCAAGTCAGACAGGAGTTTATCCAAGGCCCTGTAATGAAGATACTATGAAAAGTCAAGATATGTTTTGTCCACCCAAATCCTGAAATGCGTAACACAGAGGTTGTTTTGTACTGCGCAATTACAAACATGTTCTGATTTATCATAAGAGTCGCCGAAAACATTTCGTACATATTTTGAAAGTGTTTTTTACACGGTGAACGCTTGCTATGCCGCAGCATATTCGGAATTTCTGCTAGTTTATTTCAAGTTATTTAAATGTTTTATTCAAGATACAAACCAATGAACTTATTCAACCCTTGCATCACAATATTTCCAGTACACCAGACGCTTGTCTGGCAGAAAAGAACGCTTGTCTGGCAAAAGCGCGGTATTTGCATGTNATACAAACCAATGAACTTATTCAACCCTTGTATCACAATATTTCCAGTACACCAGACGCTTGTCTGGCAGAAAAGAACGCTTGTCTGGCAAAAGCGCGGTATTTGCATGTGTTGACTAAACTTAGTTAGTGTTGATTTACATTCACAATGATTCATTTCACGTTATTGGTTCGCGACGACTAAGTTAGAAGTTGGATTGCAAACGGTTTCGATTATTAGCACGTAGCTCACAGTTTTACTCGCACAATAACCACATCACTGGGCACGGAAATCGTTCTTATGCAAATCACTGAATGTTGGTATTTAAACAGTTAAGTCATTCGCAAACTTCTTGCTTACGCCCTTTTGAGATTATAGTTTCAAGACTGGATTTGGTATTTTACATAAACCTACTTTGATAATATATTGTCAATCTTGCTGGTTACCTGATGGGCAAAACCCTTTTTTCAATTTTTTTGACCATTGATCTGTATTGTACATTCATAAAACATCGAATGAGTGTTTTTGTCGTTTCATGTTAAGTGTTCTACTGTAAACATTGTCGAACTAAGCCAAATCTTGATCAATGTCGTGAAAATGCTATTTGAGTCGTCGCACGAACTGACATGCATTCGGTTCGGAAGATTGTTTTGAAAAAAATCTTTTTCTCTATGAACAGACTAGTGCCTATATGAGATTCTAACTAATACTCCGACCACTATAATATCTTGCCACATTACTTTTCTTTTGAAAGCGCAGATACCTCTTGCAAAGCAATACATTATACGTTATCTTGATACACGGGAGAAACGAGGTTTGCCCATTGGAAAATGTTCAAAAAATCTTATATCGCGCGACACCAAAAACCTACATTGAAGGAAAACTTAAACGTAGATAACAGCGGTTGCCAAAAATGAAAAAATAAGATCTCAGTAAAACAGATGTATATGTCGGGCCTAAGGTGAACAGATATAGTCAATAAACTGAACAGTCGGTTTGTTGCTTTTGGCCTGAAGTATTTAAAACAGGAAATGCAGGAAATATCCCCCGCGGTTCTCACCTGTGGTACCCAAAACCAAATTTGAAGGATGTACCAATGTCGAGGGCATCGGCCGCTGTGTGATATAATTTCCTTACCAAAGAAAATTCTATCGGTACCTGTTGGGCCTTTCGTGGAGGATTTTAATTGCAATGTTTGCGTCATACGAGCTTCCGTAGCGTGGCGAAGTATGGTGTACCGTTACCATTGCTGATTAATTCACGAAAGCAAGGTGTGTTGTATTAAAACAGTACTTCTTATCGTTTGATTTCAATGGGCACATATAAAACCCAATTGGTAAGAACTTTTATTATCAGCACTATGGGCTGTGTGTAAATGCATGGTTCTGCTATAAAGAAACAAATGTGAAGCTAGTTGTGCTTTTGCATCAAGTGCACAACACTTGAAGTTCTCAGAGATTTTTACCACACGATTTGAAACCATTCCCCCAAAAAAGCCATAAGCGATGTAGATGAGTTGAGCCAACAATGGCAGCCTATAAAACAGGGCTAGTTTCCGCATATAAACGTCAAAATCCAAACAGAGAATTTGTATTTTTTAAATTTAAATATGCAGGAAATTGGCGAAGTCAGTGTCGCAAAAGCGACTAAAATTTTGTAAATCAGCTCATACTAAGCAAGGTACTACTAGTCCGACCAGTAATAAAAACGATGTTAGTCGAATTCTGATACCAAAAGAGGCTCTAGAACACCCCTTCACAATCCTTGTAGTACTTCTGGCCTCTTCGGACAACCCAATCACTTTCGTGCACGACGGTTCCCTCTCAAAAAACGCGCCAAACTCGGCAATATTCGACACTCTTGTAGTCCATAGACTCCACCACTGCACATGATTCATATGTCGTCCAGCGGGTGGCGCGCTTGTGGTATATTCCGGCGCCTTGACGGCTAACGCAGCCACTTAGCGCGATCGTTACAATACCCCCACACACAAAACATTTTGTGTGTCCCTAATTCGTCCGAGAGAGACAAACAGTTTTGCTAAACATGAACAGCTATTCACAGGAATCATGACAGATATTGAAATTTTATGTAGCCAGCCTTCCACAGCAATTAAGTTATAAATATTAATAGTTTGCATTTCTGCCCTTGGCTTCCTGTAAAATATAGTTCAAATAGTTTGACATTGATGTAAATTTTACAAATTATGCAAAGAGGCATTCAGACCTCTAAATGTTTAATTTGTAATCGTCACCTGGCGAGTGGATATTTTATCATAACATGGTTTAATCTCACAACTATTCAAGTATTCGTATAGATCTACAAATTTCTGAAAATAAAAATGCTCAACACAGTCGAGGACATTGTACTCAATAAGGTAGTACCATTTAAATTGTTACGACGATAGCAACAGATACAATCAAGCAAAACCGTGTTAACAACAGTGTGTGCAGACTCTGTTTGTAGTCACTAGTTAACACAATTGACTACGACTAAAAGATTTTTTCTACACATCGCCAGATTCTATTTAAATAAGGGACTGGCGATGCCTCCTTAGGTGAAATATATATCTCTTTTTTAACGAACAGTCATTGATTTTGTGTTATGCAAACCACACTTGAAAATTTTTTTTAAAGACGGCCTTTTTCCATTGGCTAATGCATTAAAATGTATTCGCTCAATCTAGATGGGGTAGACACATTTTCCCGAATTCTCAAACATATAATTTCGCAACTCCGCTGTAAGCCTATGGGAACGAACGAAAGAGAATGGTCAATGACCCGTAAATACTGAGCTGTAAGCCTGGGATCTACTTTTTTCCTGGTAAACGACCTCGCATTTAAAAATTTGATCCTTTCTTTCGTTTCTTGCGCTGTATATAGTTTCGGGTCATTGGCCATTCTCTTCCGTCCGTACGCGTCAACTCGTTTCCATAACGTTCTGTGACCGTGAAAGCAGTGTCCTGGAACACCTAAAGTAACTTTAAATCAGAGTAAAAATAGCTAAGCTTGAGACTGAAATTCCAGAAAATCTCAGTTGAACGACAGAAACTGGAAACGAACACCTCGTGACCTTGGTCAAGTCATGTCTTCGGAAGCGAACACTTGGAACTGGATGTAAGGTAAAGTTAAAAGTTTGAAACTCGAGTAATATTCAAAATCAAACATCAATTTAGGTCGAAGTTTTGTTGAATTACGAATTAAGAGATTTTGCTTACAACGTTGTAGAATTCTAGCCCTTCTGCCAATTCTACTTTTCAGTTAAATACACTGCGACAGTATCAGATAAACTGAGCACACTAAAGAGGAAAACCAAAAGCACGAGGAAAGAGTATTGTGAGTAATTACGTCACTATGGATTTATGCTGCAATAGCCGTTGTGGCGGGATAGATTTATTATTCAACTGGTGAGCGTTATTGTCCGTAACAAACCGGCCCCAAATAACGGACGTGAGAACGAAGTTATTTAAACAAACAAAAGACAAAAACGAACCACAGGTGGACGATATTTAGGCTGCTTCCAGCAAGCATATATACAGATTTCGCGGTGCGTACGCGAACATTTCTAACCTCGCCCGTTGCTGTCAGGGTCATCCCCTCGACAAGGCCCTTTGGCCAGGCACCTCGGGGGTTTATCTCATCCACGACCAAAACCAGGTCGCCGACCCCAAAGTTTTTGGTCGGTTGGACCCATTTGTGGCGTAGTTGCAGTATCGGAAGGTAGTCGCGAAGCCATCTTTTCCAAAACATGTCGGCTAGCCACTGAATCTTGCGCAACGATCTCCGGTATCCGTCAGCAGTCGCGAACTTGTCTGGGAAAAGCGAACAGTCCATTTTCCCGAGTAACAACATGTTGGGTGTGAGTGCTCGCAGATCCCGAACATCGTCACTGACGGCTGCGATCGGTCGGTTATTCAGGATACGCTACAGAGACTTGTCGGTTAGCGACGCGTTGGCAACGATAGCTTGCAAAATTCGGCGAATGGAGCAAAATGGAGCGAAACGCGCTCCCACACACCGCCCTGGTGGCTTGCAATCGGGGGATTAAAATGCCAGCTAGTTCCCTGCAGGCGCAGGTGATTGTGAACAGAAGTTTGATTCCGTTTCGCAATGCCTTCGCGGAGAACACGTTCCGCTCCGACAAAATTTGTAGCGTTGTCGCTAAAAACGTGGAAAGGCGAACCTCGTCGACTGGAAAATCTCCGAAATGCGTGGATAAACGAGGCATGTTTTGAATGTACACTTTCGTAATATATCTTGCCGTGGTTAACGTACGTACTCTTCACACACTGTGTTGATCAGTAAAAAATCTGCCAATCTTACAAAACTCAAGAAAACGCTGATTTAGTGCCACATGGTAATGTGTTTGCGTTCTTGCTACAAGTTTCTTACCGGGTGCAGTCAAGCGGAACCTATCTGAATGAAAAACGCAGTGTTCAGTCTCTATTTAGTAGTCTCTGGTGTAACACCTTTGTGGAGTCAGACCAAAACAACACATTGTTTACGTCATAGTCTAATTCCTGAATCAGTTACCGCAGTGACTAGTTCAGGTATAGTGACCAGCGATTTCCCAAGTACCAACGAGCAGTGTACACACTAATCTGACTCAACGAAGCAAAGATCTGTCCCACTCGCGGAAGTTACAACCGCCGATGTCACGGGACGTGACGTCTCTAAAATGGGAAATGGCTGGCGACGCGCGATTAACAAACGACGTGCTGAGTGCTTTTGTTCGCAGTGCGTATGTGCGCGAGCGCAACAATATGCATTAAGTAACAATTAGCACAGGCGTTAAACAAAAACAATAGGCAATAGAAAAGAACCAAATCCAAGCGCATAGTACATATTAGTGTTAAGAATTTAAGCCTTGTAACGATTTTTTATTAATCTATATTTTTTCAGAACTTAACAGACTAACCATTGAGCTATGCGATTATACTGCAGCGCAGTTTCAATTACAAGGCAAAATAGCATCGTAAGAAAAGTTTAAATCCAAGCAACAGATTAGATGTGCGTATTGGACGGTGTCCATGAGAAGAGGCCTCCACCGCGAGGTAAAAATGTACAAAATTTCCGAAGTGGTAGACCGCATTAATCAAACAAAGTTAACACTAACCTGTAGACCTGAGGTGGATAAATGTATATTGTATGTTATCCTACATATGTGTTTTCAGTGATTTTAATCGCAACGTTGTAAAGGCCCGTTTACACTATGCGTAGGGCGCGCTCAAACCTGCGCAGTTTTGTTTGTTTCATTTTGTCTGTCTGGTTTTACGCTCGGCTGATTTCGGTCGTTCAAGTCTCGTAGAAATGAGCGCGCGATCGCCTGCCGAGCGTATTTCTGCGTATCAAGCAGCTTGAATCTGCGCAGATCGGTTTGTGTTATCGCTGTGTACGGGTCTCTGATTTAAAAAAGTTACCTTATCTGGCAAAAATTTGGGATGGTAAGCTATTTGCCCCAAATTAAATTACTTATTACTACTTACCATCTTGTTTGCGTATCTGTAGCATTGGATGCACCCTATAACTTTCAAATCTTTTTGCATGAGAATCCTGTTTCTTTCTCATTAACTTCAGAAAAGCTAATAACTTCAATTTAGATTAATACAGGCTTTTCCGAACTCCAAATTTCTAACTCATACAAAATTTCGCATGCAGTTGCCTTTTAAATCTCATGTTGATGTCGTCTTTTAACATCCAATCAAATAAAAAATGCTAGGTAATCCAACGATAAATTTATGTGGTAGTTTATGGTCATCTGCTGTCATAGTAAGCTAAAAATGACGTCGTGCATTCTGAACACAGTGTAAACAGGCCTTAAAGGTGAAATAAGCGGCGTTAGTTTATTATTCCTGTTGCGGACATCAACTTAGGGGATTTCCCGAAAACTGGCGGAAGATTTTTTATTGGCTTCCCGGGAAATTTGCATTTTTTCTAGTCCTGTGTACAAGCGTTTGGTAGTCAACTGGATGCAACGCTAAATCGCCGTTCGGCCGACACAAAAACCGTAGCGAATCACAGTCCCTTGGTAAAACGTGCCCTTTAAGTCAGCGGCAGGGGCAACCTCTTTTTGGCGAAACCGTAAAAGAACTCCGACAAGACTGTTGGTTAGGTCAGGTCCTTGTAACAACTTATCGTTCAACGAAGTTCCCTTGTAGAAAGCGGCACAGTCGAAAACAATTCGAAACTTACTTCCCGTAGCATGGTGGGGTATGTACCATGTTTGTCCTGTACATGGCAAACATTCCGTGGGTATTATTTGTGCATATCCTTGTTTTACGTAATCCTCTCTTTTGTCCGTGTACTTCCGAAGCAATTCCGTATCCCTGTCGAAGCGACGCTTCAAATGCGACAAGCGTCGTTCTGCCAAACGCCTGTCATAGGGCAGCTTGGGATCGGGGGATTTCCAGGGTAAACTTATCTGGTAATGTCCATCCACTTTAATGACACTGTTTTCCATGATGGAAAGAGCTCGTTTGTCATTGAGAGAAAGTCCTAGGCCGCGCGGCCCTTTGCCTTGAAACTCAGTGCTGTATAGCCGCTCCAACTGATAATGCAGTTTTGTGTCAGCATGCAGGTAGTTAACATTTGCGTTTTTGCTGCGATGACCCCTTTCTGGGCCAAACAAACACCAGCCCAACTCAGTGCGTATAGCGACGGGGTCGCCCTGAGCACCACGTACAACATTGTGTTGTTTGTGCTCCTCGTACACATCGGCTGCTACGAGCAAGTCAACATTCGGGCAGTCAATTACAGAAAAATTCAGGTCGCTGATATGCTGATACCGCTTAATGTCACCCACAGCGGGAATACCGCCTTGTAGGTTCGGCAACTTTGGAACAACCATGACGTCCTTCTATTAAAAACGTGCGTCTTCATTTATCCCCTGCACAGATAGCGAAACTTTGCGGCTACGCAATGTCTGTGTTCCGTTTATCGTGGCAATTGTCAAGTCGTCTTCCACATCATACAGCCCCAGTGTCTTTTCCAACGTCTCAGAGCAAAGCGAAGTGTCCGATCCGTCATCTAGAAAGGCATGCGTGAAGTGGGGTTTGGAACTCTTGTCATAAACAGTTACTGGTACGACTTTCAGTCGCACGGAGTGAGATCGCAGAGTTGTAGCGAACACACCGGCCCCGTTATCCACCATTGGAGAATCTGTGGGTTGAGCCGACGAGTCAGTAGGATGTAACCAATGCAGCGAGGTACGGCGCCTTTTCGCACAGCCCTCTACCCGGCAAACAGAATTTGATGTGCACTCGTCCGCACAATGACCGGAACGAACATGGATTGCTACGACGCACCAGTGCGCGACGTTCCTTAACAGACCTTTTCTTAAAAGCGTCGCATTTCCACAAAAAAGGTTGCATTGAGGCCCGGGAATCATGATTCACAAAGGATCCCGTTGAGCTTTCACCAGCCATGGTCGAAAACGCAGTGGCAACATGTGCCGGGGGCTTGCCTTTGTTGCTCATTTGGCTTCTCGACTTACGTTCGTCGTCAGAAACAAACCTTATCATTGGTGAGAGAGTGTCCTCTGCCAACAACTCCGAAAGATCCAACAAAATCTGAAATGTCGCTGGTTGGTTCCGCAAACGAAGTTCAGACGATTTGGTAATAAATCGCCTAATTGCGCTGTGCGGTAGACGCTGTACAACGGTTTCGACGTTTTGTGACGGANTCCTCTTCTTAAAAGCCTCGCATTTCCACAAAAAATGAGACGATTTACAATCTGGGCAGGTTGCAGTCCGGCCCGGGGGTTCATGATTCACAAAGAAACCCCGTTGAGCTTTCACCAGCCATGGTCGAAAACGATGTGGCAACCCACGCCGGGGGCTTGCCTTTGCTGCTTGTTTGGCTTCTCGATGTCTTTAAGTTGCGGGCGACAGGTCAACCGGTCCATGTGTGCTCTGACGACAAGATCTATTCTCCCATGTCTCCTGTGGAGTATATCCAATGCCTCCCTGTATCCTAATTCGGGAGGCATGCCTTTGCATTCCAAAATGTTAGTCATTGCGTCCTCCATGCAAAATTCACAGAGATAGCCCAATTTTTCAGCATCGGACAGATACGCTTTATTTATCTGTCGATCAAAGTCATTCATAAACTTATGATAGTTAAGAGGATTGCCGTCATATTTCATCAACGACAGTTTCGGCAAGTTGAAGCCTTGCTTTATAGTTTCTGCGATCACGCACCAGCTCTCTGCAGTCGCCGGTGGGCAGGGAGTATGAGACTCCAATGCTTGATTAAGAGGACTTTTATCAAATGTGTCGGCCCCAGAAACGACTGCGCGGGTGGCATCTACTGGGCCAAATCCTTCTGCCTTCGCGGGGAGGACTCGAGAAGGCTCGACAGGGACCTGTGGCTTGGCTGGTGCAAGTGGTCTGTCTGCCGAGTTCACATTAAATGCCCGTTTATAATCCAACAATGGCGGATTATCAATTGATGGTTGTTTATTCTCGCTGCGCTCGCGCGCTAAAGGCTTGCTGGCCTTCGAAATGTCAGGTATTTCACCCTGTTTGGCGTTTTCGTCCTCCGCAGGGGTTTTCGCTCGTATGCCAGAAGCACCGGCTTTGGTTTTCTGATTGGTGTAAGATCCCATCCATGCGAAGACTCACACGAGTCAAATTCACTGACCGAGTCTGCAGCGAATTCTGCCAATCAAGTTCTTCTTGGGGTTTATCAACCTTAAGCTCCAACTCCAACACTTTATGGCGCATCGCCGTTTAAGCTGTTCAAGCCTCAATGCCGCGGCCTCGGCATTACGTCGATCACGTAAACTGGCTGTGCTTTAAAGGATCGCACTGAACCACCGGCAGATAATGCACGACCGTTTGACAAGTCAGTGTTAACATTGTCAATCACGTCAAACAATTCTTGTGACGTACTTGGAACATCTTCCTCTTGTTTAGACATTGTTCTCTCTTGATCGGGTGACTATTGCAATCACCAGAGCATGTTAAACCTTTTTTTAAATGATGTAGAACTCAAGCCCCTTACCTTTCAGTTTTAACTGGTAGAATGAGTACGGTCAGATACAACATGCACCTTATTCACAATCAGAAGTTTTTGAATGGTCACAAAAGTGATTTTAAAAAAGGTTTAGACCGTACCTTAGTCAAATAGAAAATAACAGTTACGGTTCCAACCACAATTCAAACGTAATAAATATTAACGTAAACTACAACTCGTAATTACCTCAACACCCAGTTAAATACACTGCGACAGTATCAGATAAACTGGGCATCTAAAAAGGAAAACCAAAAGCACGAGGAAAGAGTATTGTGAGTTATTACGTCACTATGGATTTATGTTGCAGTAGTCGTTGTGGCGGGAAAGATTTTATTATTCAACTGGGGAGCGTTATTTTCTGAAACTACAGTTTTCGTTTTCTCACATTCGTTTCTCCAATCCATTCACAAAAGATCTTGAAAAACTCAAATTTCAGAGATGTCATACGTACATTTTTAAAAAACAATTGTCATATTCTGCAATGCTGTAGAGTTTTGCGTGTCGAGAATATTGCATAAGCGCCATTAACATCTGTGCGACCTTATGTTTTATATCACACCTCCGTATTACATCGCTTCAGCTTGTCGTCACTTCATAGTGTCAAGTTTAACACATTGATACGTCTTTGTCACTTTACCACTATATATTCACGTACGTTGTGACACACAATCATTCTATTCAATTCATTGCATTCTATTCCATGCCATTTCTTCCTTGTCGTTTTCGCATTTCGATTCCATTGGAATCATTCCAGCCCAATTGAATGCTTTCCTTCGTTCGGAATCGGAAACGATAATACAAGACTCTCGGAAACGGTTCTTGCGTCAAGCTAGTCTTCACACAGACAGACAGCACCAAGGGTTGAGCGACAGAAGCAGAAGCGATCGGCAGTAACAAGCACGACGTCACGCCAAAACCAGTGATGCGACAACGCCGCGTTCGTTGGTTTGATGCACACAACAACAGTGTTGAGATTTGAAGTGTGTGGGATCCATAGGTTCATGATTGCTAAAACAATTGTTGTATAAAACGCCAGGGACCGTAAAAACCCAATGTAATGTTGGTATTGAATATTGTATCGAAATGAAATGGAATACTGTCTGTGAAAATGATTGTGAAAACCGAAAATCTTGAAAATCTAGAAAACTTTAGTAGAACTCTTCAGTTATCTTGTACACAAACCTTGGTTTCAGTTGCGTTTCCGAACAATGTGGCATCTTATTGGCACTGAGTTGTTGACAAAGCGTACTGTTCGTTTTTTGAGGTCACTAAAAATTTGTCTGTCAGTATGTGCAAGCGAATCGGAGAAAAAAGTATTGTATTACCAACATACACGCTGCGGCGCTGGATAGATGTTTGCTCTCTAAAGCGTTATATCTCCATTGTTTGATTTTGACGTTTGTTGGCTGTGGAAATTGAGCGTTAGATAGGTTTTTGACCCCACAGTGTAAGTGAACGAAATTTCAACACAACATTGGTAGCATGAACTTTACGAGACAGATAAGGTGGTATAATGTGATATTGGTTAGCTCGGTGCAGAAGGACTATCTAACAATTTTTAGCAGATTACAGATGCAAGGTTTCATAGAGTTATCAGCTTTCTTACATTTCCTAGTTGTTTGGGCGACTGTTATTTTATTTGGGTTCTGAAATTAAAATGCCGTTTTTTATTCACAATGAAATAAGCAAATCCAGGCAAGTTCTATGCAAGTTGAAATTGTTGTCCCAAAACTAGATTAAAGTTTGGTTGGCCTTCACCATTAAGCCACAAACGCGCAAAAATGTTTAAATGATTTAGATTGTCAATTGGATATTACATATTTGATGTTTTAATGAACTGGTGTTGTAAACAAGCATGAGATGGAAAACCTACATTCCACGGTTGTTGGCTCTCTTTGCAGTTGTACTTCTTGTCTCTCAATGTGCACTGGTTGTGCTAAAAGCTAAAAGGTTGGTAATCTACTGCACGTATTTTAAAAACAGTACATCTACAACATTTTGTAATTTCTCTAATAGGGTTGCCAACCGTCCTTTATTTCAAAGGACAATCCTTTAATTAGCTCTGTTTGGCCTTGTCGTTTACTGAGATTTGAAATAACACTATTTGTCGGGTAAATTTCTGAACTGAGATTCAGTTTAATTTCAGCACAAATTTAAATTAGTTCTGGACGAAACCGAAACAATATTAAAAAAAACATATCAGGCGAAAACGAAACAAAACTTCCATTATTAGTTCAGGCGAACAATTCACCTCATTTTTTGTGTATTTTACAGAAACGAAAGGCCGGCTAAAAAGTGTAGCAAATGTAAGTCATTCGTTGAGGTACAATATTCGCCAATTTGTTTTACCTGTTGCCGTCTTTTTTTGCAAGACAAGGTGACTAAGTCAAATTAAAACCTTGGGTGGGTCAAAGTAAAAAAGTTTTTTCAGACCAATATCAATGCACGGAGATTCGCCAGAAACCGAAAGCCATTGTCAAGCTTCAAAGAAAAGTTCGGAAAATACTGTTGAAACTCCAGGCTTGTATTTAAATCTCAATATAACTGATAAATAAAATAGTATTTTTGATCCTCCTGTGTTTGATTAACGTTCTGAGTATGTGATTCACCTAAAAACATCACTATGAACACGTTTTCCCAATCGACAAACAAAGCCTCCACGAACAAACACTTCCACTAACTGCGATGTGTAATAAAAGTTAGCTAATGAAAACGTTTGAACGTTCCTATACTGATATTTAAGCAGTGGGGGAGGGCAAGAGTGTATAAAGGGTCACTGCAAGTGGCCCACAAACCAAAAAGCTTAAGAACCACTGGCTCTTGACACAAAGTTTACATGATGACCAAATAAGAGTCCCTTCACTGCCTTAAATAAATCTTCTACTCTTTTCAGAATCCACATCATTGCAAGTCAGCCCGCAAACTCATTTGCATAATCCAAAGTGAATGCGGGCACGGTTGCCTCATCCACCACATCGGCGTATGTTTGTTTCTGGCTGTGGGAACCAACCGAACGTTGCAACTGCATTTCGAGTTCGACACTCCGGCATTCACTAAACAGTTGTTCGAGACTGCGTACAAACCTCTGAGCGAAACTTGCAACGACGTTGACTCATCTGATCTCGAAACAGCTCCTCAAATTCCAGGTTGTCATGTTTTTTAGCATTTTTATTTACGGCTAATGAATGGGGATTTCCAACTAACCGTTCAATTCATATTTAAAACGACAAATTCTTATTCAGATGGGAATTAAGTAAAAAAGGAAACTAGCTACCACCTTAATGTTTAGTTTATTTTAGAAAAAATTATACAATGAATTTTTGCATTTATAGGTTGCAAGACATTGGCGTAGAAAGAGGGGGCAAAGTTCCCCCCCCCCCCCCCCCCAACAAAAAAAAAAAAAAAAAACAACCCCAAAAAATGTGGGGTTAAAAAAAAAAATCAAAAAAAAAAAAAANAAATTTTATTAGGTTACCCTCGAAATAAGTGACCCAAACCAATGCAGCTAGTAAAAACTATAACCTTTTTAGGTAATTCAAATCTGTACATAGTAAAAACCAAAATATGCAGACATCGTACGTTGAAGTTTAATGGATTTATTGAGCAGATTTGAATTAGCTGAAAACGGACTGACATGGTCCAAAATTGTATGGTCTTTATATATTCATGATCGACTCAAGGTTTTAATGTTCAGTACTACCATCTAACAGGGTATTTAACTACATTAAATAGATAATTAACCAGAGCTTGTTACACTTTTTTTTTAAATATGCATTTTTAAGGTAACGGAAGCCATGAAATTACGAATCACCACAGGATTGTGGTACTGAAGGTGACAGGTGCATTTGACCCATTCACCCCATTCGCCCCCCTGACCCTACCAACCCAACTCAAGTCTGAACTAACGGATTTGCACGACGTTCCGCATCACTGGTGGATCGGTCAGGTGCTTGCATACGTCACACGACTTCAACCAACCGTGCAACGCGATCTGGGGTTGCTCAAGCGAAAGCTTAGTTTTCCAAATTCAGTTGTGGGGTGAGTTAGTGGTATATTACAAATGTCATTTGTTTCGATTCACTAAACCTTTAAACAGGTTGTACACTACGTAGTTTTAAGGTTGTCCAACGTTTTGCCTGCGACATTGCCGAAAAATAAGTAAAATGACTTTTCTAGAAAGCTTAAATTATCTTGTACAATTGTGTATTGATTTGCTGGCTGATTATTCTTACATATAGTATACTAGTCCACCGCTAAGCTGCCTGCTCTCCAGCAGTTTCGCCTAAACTTTTACATAATTTTTGCACATATTTTTTACATTTTAAGGATTTGATTGTCCCTATTTTTGTTTGTACGACTGGTTTATC